>CADCXB010000019.1:0-26989 GCA_902806585.1 Xylaria hypoxylon | reverse complement strand
TTAAATAAAAACAAAATAATTAGTTAGATAGCTTTATTTGCGTAATATTTTTTAAGTGCTTTTATACCGAACTTTTAGCTGCTATTTATATAAAAATATTTTATTTTTTTAATATATAACTTAGTTAAAAAATCTAGTTTTATAAGGTATAATCGACTTTGGTAACATAAATAATAATAGCTTTTTTAGCTTTATTTTTTATTTTATATAATTTATATATTTAATAATAATTATTATTATTTATAATTAAAAGTAATATTTATAACCTTTAATTAAAACAGGTTAAATTAACTTTAAATTTATTTAAGTAATTTTATTAAAGTATTTTACTTGTTTAATAGGTTTATATAAAATAATCTTAAGACTTAACTTAATTAAGTTATATAAAAAAATATTTGATTTTTTTAAGTTTAAATTAATATTTATTGTTTTTTAATTATTTAAATAAACGCTTTATATTAAAAATAATATAGCTTTTAATGCTATAAAATAAGTTTATTTTAAATTTATTAGTTATATATATTTAATTATTTTATATTGATTTTTTATAAGTTTTATAATATTAAGTATTTTATTTGTTATATTTAGTTTAACTTTTATTGGGAATTATTAGGTAATTTAAGTTCTTTTTTTATACTTTTAAAAAAGAATCTTTGTTTTAATATATTTATATTTGTAATTGCAATAATACTGTTTAAGCTTTTAAAAGTATATTTATTTAAGTATTTTAGCACAATAAAATTATTTGTTTAATATAATATTTAAAAGAAATAAAGTAATTAATAACGTATGCTTTATTAGTACTTTATAATATTATTTTATTAAGGTATAATATTTTTATTTAAGGTTTTAATAGTATTAATTTTTATAGCGCTATTATTAGTATAAATAACTAATAAATTAGGTTTTTTATTAAAGTAAATAAATGTTTTATTAATAAATAATTTAGCGTTGTTTTTAATTTTTTATATTTAAGCTTATGTTATATAAAATATTACTTTTTTATTTTAGTATTAATTTATATAAATATTAATTAAAGCATGCTTATTATAATAGTATAACTACTTATATTAATAAACTTAAAAGTAAAGTTGTTGGTAAAATAAAAAGTAAAGTTGTTAATAGCTATTAAATTTTTTAATAAAGTTATATTTAGCTTATTGTTTTTATAATTTTATTGTTATAAATAGCAATAAAATGTTTTATATAGTTATTATTTATTATAGTAAAATAAGTAACCAAATTATAACTTAAAAGAAAGCCTTATAAATTAATAGCATAACTTTAGTTATTTATATATTAGTTAGTTTATTTTTGCTTTAAAAGCTATTTATAATTTTTAGTAATATATTTAAGTTTATTATAGTTGTAATATTTTAAACTTTTATACTTGTTGTTTTTTTTCTTATTATTATTACCTTTTAACTTGCTTTTATTATAGTATTAGTTATTAAAACTTAACTTTTTTTAATTAGGCTTATTAGCGGCATAAAATTAATTATTTTTATTAAAAAACTTTTTACTAACTTAATTTTTTAAATTATTATAAAACTTATTAATAAGGTTTTATAATAAGATTTTTTAATACTTTATTACTTTTATAATTATATTATATTATTTTATAGCTTTTTTTTTAATTGCTTAAAAAAATAATAAAATTTATTAATTTAAGCTTAAGTTTTTACTAAATACTTAATATTAATATATTAAACTTGCTTATTTAAATATAAAAATAATTAAGTCTTTTTTATTATAAATTTATATAGTTAAATTATTTTATAGATTTTTTAATTAATTTTTTACTTAATTTATAAGTAGTTTTAAAGATCTAAAATATTTTAGTGCTTATTTTAACCTTTTTAATAAAATTAAAAAGCTATTTTATATATATTAGTTATTATTAGTATTAGCTTGATTTTTTAAGTATAGTAATCTTTTTTCTTTTAATATATCTAATAATAAAAAGCAATAAAATTACGCTTATATATAAGCTAATTTTTTTTTTAAATAGTTTTTTTTATTAATTTTAAAGTAAAAACAATACTACTTAATTTTTTAAATTTGTTATTACTTATAAGTTTTTTAGTATTATTTACTAACTTTTTTTTTTTTTGCTTAAATTACTTAATTTTATATTATATATATTTAATTTTTTTATTTAAGTTTAAATTAAATAATAAAAATAAAAAGTTTAAATTAAAAAAAGCGTTTTTTTTTATACGCTTTTTTTTTTTTATTTAGTTAATAACTTTATTGTTTTTATTTAAAACGCTAAATAATTTATATATTATATTACTATTATTTAAAATAAAAAAAGCTTGTTAACTTAGCTTAAAATTAGTTTAAAAAGCAGTTTTAATGCTATTTTAGTTGTTAATAATTTTAAAAGCTAATATTGCTAAAGTTTTTTATTTGTTTTATAAAACTAGTTTTAATTAAGCTAAAATAAATAGTAATAGTTTAACTAAAGCTATTTTTTTATCTTTTTATTTATTTATATATTTTATTATATAGCAAATATTTTATAATTATAGTTATCTTTTTAAACATTATAATTAAGCTTTATATTTAAATTTTATATTATTATATATACTAAGGTTAATTTAAGTTTTTTGTTATATTTTTTTTAATACTATATTTAAATACGTTAATATACTTTTGCTTAGATTTTAGTTTAAACTAAGCATTAATTTAATTTTAAGATCTTTTATTAAGTAAGTAGTTTAATTAGGTAATTTTTTTAAAAAGTATTTTAATTACTTTATTTTATTTGTTTATTATATTATATAAGTTTTATTTGCTAGCATATATTTATTTTGTAGGCTTTTTAGTAAACGCGTTATATATTTTTATATAACTAAATTATTTATATAATAAAAATAAAGGTATTTAAGTTAATTAATTAATTTTATAATCGCTATTTAATTATATAAAACGTTAACTACTATATAAAACTAAGTAATTTAGGTGCTAATATAGCAAGTATATTAGTTGTTTTAACTATTAATAATAATAAAGTAAAAAATAAGAAGTAAGTTTTATTTAGCTAATTTTATATATATATTTATGTGCGCGCCTTATAATATGCGATACGGGCTTTTTATTGTACTCTTGTATAATCGGGCAACGTGGTCCCTATATATTATGCCATAAAGCCTTAATGGCTTATATAAGCATACGCTAATAAGAATTATATTATATATTTTAATAAAATTAGTAGGTTTTAAATTTTTAATCTTTTAATCTAAATAATATAATATATATAAAAGATAATATTATACTAATTAAAAGATTTAAAGAAATAAATATTAAAATCTAAGGCCTTAAAAACTAAAGGTATATAAGTTATATAATATAATATATTGTAATTATAGCTGTAAACCTTATATTTTTTAAGTGTTTAATTCATTAAAATGTTGGTAAAATAATAAATTATTTATTAATTACTTTAAAAAAACAGCTTGACTTTATATTGTTTATAAAATAAATATAATTAATTTATAATAAAATATTTATTTATATTTTTTAATAAATTGTTGTTTTATATTAAATAAAACAAATTAAACTTTTATATAAAAAAGCTATTATTAAAAAACAATTTTTTTAAGTAGTATTTATAAATAAAATATTTAAAACTAAAAGTATTATAATATTTAATGTTTTTATTTTAAGGGGTAAAAATTTGCTAAGTTTTTGATAAAAGTAATAAAATAAAAACCACTTAATATAAAGTATATATAATATTAAAAATTATTTGTTAAATTAATTAATTGCTAAAAAAAAAGCTTATATAAATAGGTATAAAATTAGCTATTAATTTTTATAATTATAAAAACCTTTAAAAGAATAATAAAAATAAGTAATATATAATACTAGTTATAAATTATTATTTAAAATTTACTTTTAATTACTATTTTATAAATTAAAAAGCTTTTTTAATTATTATAGCTTTTAATCACTTAATTAAACATTTATAAAATTATTATAAAATAAAAGTATTAATTATAAAATATAATAATAAAATAATATTAAACTTTAATAAAATATTAAAACTTGTATAATATTTTTAAAATATTAAAGAAATAGTGTTTAAAGTATTATTATTTAATATTTAAAACTTAAATAAAAAAGCTAAAAAAATAAAAAAAGTAATTAAGTAAAAAGTAAAATTAATAAAAAACAAATATAAACTATTTATTTATTTATAAGTAAAAATAGTTAAAGTAGCTATTTATTTATATAATAAAGTATTTAAATATATTTTTAACTAAAGAACTTATATAAAAGTTTTATTTTTATTTTTAATTATAAAATAGTATTATTAAAAAAACAAAATATTTATTTTATTTTATTTAAAAATATATAAATATAAAGCTTATGCTATAATATTTACTGCTTAAAAAAGCAGAAAAAATAAAAAAGCTTAATTTTAAAGCTTAAATTAGTTATTTAATTAGCTACTAATTTTTACTACTTATAAAATTTGGCTACTTAAAACTAATAAAGTTATTATTATTAAAGATATTATATTTAATAAAAAAGTATTTTTTAAAAATTTAAATAAATTAAAAGATAACTTTTTTAAATTACTAATAAAAATTTAAAACTTTATTAATTAAAATATTTTTAAACTAAATATTTTAAACTAAATATTTTTAAATATTATTAATAAGTTTATAATTAATTTTATAAAGATTATAAAGTTTATAAACCTATTAATTTTATTAAAAAGATATAAATAAAGTAAATATTAAAAAAGTAAAAATAAAAATATAAGTAAGCTTAAAAAATTAATTATTTTTATACTAAAGTAATTTTGCTTTTTATTTTATATTTTTAAATTTTTAGTAAATTATACTTTTTTAGTGTTATAATTAAAAATGCTAGCTAAAAGAGAAATTTTATAAAACTATTAGATTATTTAATTTAACTTTAAGGTTTAAAGTAAGCTTTAATATAATTTTTTTAAAGTTATAATATATAAAAGTTATTAAAAGGCTATATTTAATATAAAATGCTTATATATTATAAAGTTATAATATAATATGCTAATAAATAAAGCTAATAAAACTAGGTTTTTAAAAAACTTTAATGTTATTTTAGTAGTAAATTAAAATTTTACTAAAATAATAAACTTATATTTATTATATTTTTAAGTAATAAATTAATAAAATTTTTAAAAGCTTAAATTTTATAAATTTTTTTAATTAATATAATAGTATTTTTATATTAAATAAAAATTTTTATAGATTTTTTATAATTTTATTTTTTAAGTTAATATATTAATTACGTTTATTTTTTAAAAATAAGTTTAAAATAGCTATTTTATAAAAAAAAAAATTTATTACTAAAATTTACTTTTATTTTTAAATAATATAAAGATTTATAAGCTTATTTTATAAAAAATTACTTTAAATAAGCTAAAAATTTTATTTATAAAGTTATAAAGAAATAAATATTTAATAAAAAGTTAATATATATACTACTTAAAAAACTAACTTTTAATTATATATAAGTATATATTTATAAGTTTAATAAATATAATTATTATTAAAAAATAAAGCTAGGCTTATAATATAAAAAACTAATAACTTATAAACAAGAAAAAATACTTATGTTTTTATACTTATAAAGTAATTATTTAAAATATTTATAACTATTACTACTAAATTTAATTTTAAACTTAAATAATATAATATAATTAATATTTTTATTAATATAATATTTAATAAAGAAAATATATATAAAAATATTACCTAGCTACTATAAACTTTTAATAGTTTTTAAACTATTTTAAGCTTTATATAGTTTTTAAAATTATTTTGTTATAACAAAAAATTAACTAAAACTTTTAAAATATAAAATATTAACTTATTTTTTATAAACTTTATTACTATTTTAAGTAAAAGTACTAATTTTTATATATATTAATAATATATTTTTATTTATTAAAAACAAATATAATTATTATTTAAAAAGCTATTTATAAGCTTAAATATTATTATTAAATAATTAAAAAAAAACTTATAATAATTTTTTAGTATTAAGGTTATTTAAAATTATAAAAAAAATTAATTTAGTTGTTATAATTTTTATATATTAAAAAGATTATTAAGTTATAAGGTTTTAAGTTATTTACTTTAGTATATACTTTTATAAAAACTAAAAAACTAAAACTTTATAGCAAAATAATAATAAAACAAAAGATTTATAGCTACTAAAAAAAAAAAAATTTAATTATATATATTATTATTATTATTTATTTAAATATAGCTTTTAATATATTTAAACTTTTAAAATTTAACTTTAATTTAAGATTAAAATATTATAATATAACTAATTAACTTTTTAAATATTTACTTTAAACTTAATATTATACTTTATAATTTAAAAATAAAAATAAGTTTATTATAACTAGTAATTTTTTATTTGCTAATAATACTATTAATTAAAAAAGCTTTTAAACTTATATAATAATATTATTTAACAAAATTATTAAATAAAAAGCTAATAAGTAAAATATTATTATTATATTAATTATTAAAGCTAAGCTATTTGCTTTAGTATAAGCTATTAAAAAAGCTATATTTATTAGTTAATTAATTAAAAAACTAAGTGTTATATTAAATAATAAACAAATTTAAATTTAATATAATAACTAGTAAACTATTAGTTTAATAACTAAAAATACTACTGTTTTTTAAACTAAGTTTTATTATATTAATATTTATAATTATTAATTACATTAAGAAATTTTAAATTAAACTTTATAAGTAAAATATATTTTATAAATAATATAATTATAAATAATTTAATTAAAGTACTTTTAAAAGAGAAATAAAAGACTTTTTAATATAATTAAGCTTTATTAATATTAAAGAGTTTTAAAACAACGGAAACTTTAGGAAATATATAATAACAATTAAGATTTATTAGAAGACTTTTTAATTAAAAGAAAATCGAATTAATAGATAACTAAAGGTTAGGTGTAAAATTTCTTTTTAAAGGGTGATTTTTAAAAGGTGTGTTAAATATAAAAGATAATACTATATTAGGTTAAATCACCAGCGATAAAAGGTGTACCTCTAAATACCTTATTAGGTTAGTTATATTTAAGTTTTATATTAAATGCGCGGTTATAATTACATGTAACACATAATAACAATATATATAAATACATTAATTAAACCAACTTATATAACATCGCTTATATTTAACAGCTAAAGGTAATGCGTAATCACCTTTACCTTTTAGCTAAACATATATAATTAACTAGTAATATATTAATTTAACACTAAATACTTTTTTTTTTACTAAGTTAATTATATATATATAAAAAATTAAACTTTATATAATAAATTATATATATTTAATTTAACTTGTTTTTTTTACTTATATAATTTTTAATTATATAGCCTTTATTTATATTAGCTTTATTTTATTAGCTATATAACTAAGTAATATTTAATTATATATAATATAACTTTTAATATTTTATATAACTAAATAACACTTAGTTATATATAATATAGTATAACTTTTAACATTTTTTTTGCTGTTTTTATTTTTATTCCTTTAAATATTTTTTTTTTGCTATATAACCTTAAATTAAAGCCTAATTATATAAGAGCTTTTAAAATAAAATTTTAAAGGCGTAATAAATATAGTTATAAGTTATATAAAGCTTGATTTAGCTTTATATTTAAAGCTTAACTTAGTTTTATATAAGATTATTACTAAAAATATAAGCTTTAATGGTTTAAAGTTTAACTAGGTTTTATTTAATAAAACTAAGTTTATTTATATAAACATTAAAGTAGAAAAAAAAGGTATAACGTTTATATAATAAGTGAAAAAAGCTATATATAGTAAAAAGTAATAATGCTTATATAGTTAAAAGGCCGTATAAATAGTAGAAAATAGTGCTTATACGGCAGGTGATGCCGTATAAGAAAAAATGCTTATATAGCAAGTAATGCTATATAAGTAGTAAAAGGTAATATTTATACGGTAAGTAATGCTATATAAGTAGTAAAAAGTGCTTTTATAATAAAAGCAAAAGGGTTTATTAATATATAGCATATAAAAGGCTTTAGCTTTTAAAGCTTTACCTTGTAAAAGGTTTAAGTGTAACTTTATTGCTAAATTTATATAAAGTTATATAACTATATCGATTTTTATATAGGTATATACTTTTACGTATAAAGTAATAAAGTAATTTTAACGTAATATATAATATGTTTTTAAAAATATAATTTAATTTAGCTTATATATATATTTATATATATTACTTAAATTATATTAATATTTTAGCTTTTTTAACTTATAAATTTAATATATTATATATATATTAAAATTATTTAAAGTTATATAATTAAAATCTAGTTTTTAATATTATATGCTTTAATATTTATATATATTTATATAAACTAAATATTTAAGTTAAATATTTTACTGCTTTTTAATAATATAGTTATATGTTATTGTTTATAAAAAAAAGGGAAGTAAAAGGGTTTTATTTAATTATTATATAGTAAAAAGGTTGAAATAAAAAGGTTTTTGCTTAGCTATTTATTATATAGCAAAAAAGTTAAAAGGTATATATATTATTTGGCTTTTATATAACGATATAATTAAAAAAAAAATATAAAATAGCTTTGCTATTAAACTTTTTGTATAGTAATTACTTATATAAAAAGCAATTTTTATTTCTTTTATTAATTTTAAAAATAAAAGTTTTTTAATATAAAAACCTAGTTTATATTATAAGTGCTTTTATTAATAAAAAAAAAAATCTTTACTTAGTTATTATATAATAAAAAAAGTTAAAAGGTATAAAATAGCTTGCTATCTTTTTTTTATATAATAATTAATTATATAAAAAAAAAAAAATCTTTTTTCCTTTTATATTATATAAATATCTTTTGCTTTAAGTTGCTAAAAGAAGTATATTTATATAATAAGAATTTTAAAAATAAAACAAAAGTAAATATTTTTTGCTTTAAATTACTAAAAAAGCATTTTATTAACCTTTATTATTATATTTTTATTAATTTATATTTATTTAGCTACTATATAATAAAGTATAATAATTATTATAAATACTAATTAGTGTTAATATAGCTATATATATATGTATAGGTTTATTTAAAGCTAACAAAATATTTTACTTATTATATTTAATTGTTTATAAAAAAAAAAAAGTATAAAGGAATTAAAAGGGTAAAAGGTGTGAAATATACTCGTATAAAAGGTCTTTACTAGTGTAGCCCTAGCCCTTTAGGTGGCTAGTAGCTAAGTAGGTGGCTAAAGGTAATGCGCGGTCACCTTTATTCTTTAGTTAAACGCATATAATTAACTAGCAATATATTAATTTAACAAATTTATTTATTGTTTAATATAATATTTAATTTTTAATTAATTAATTAATTAATAAATATAGCTTTTTAATAGCTTATATAAAATAAATAACTTAATTTTTATAATTAATATAATTATTAATATAGCTATATATATATATATAGGTTTGTTTAAAGCTAATAAAGTGTTTTACTTATTATGTTTAATTGCTTATAAAAAAAAAGAAAGTGTGAGGGAATTAAAAGGGTAAGAGGTATAAGATATACCTTTATATAAAAGGTCTTTACTAGCGTAGCTTTAGCCCCTTAGGTGGCTAAAGGTAGCTAAATAAGTAGCTAAAAGTAATGCGCGGTCACCTTTACCCTTTAGCTAAATATATACGATTAACTAGCAATATATTAATTTAACACTAAATACTTTTTTTTTACTAAGTTAATTATATATATATAAGCAAAAAAACTAAACTTTTATATAATAAATTATATATATTTAATTTAATTTACTTTTTTTGCTTATATAATTTTTAGCTATATAGCTTTTATTTATATTAGATTTATTTTACTAGCTATATAACTAAGTAATACTTAATTATATATAATATAACTTTTAATATTTTATATAATTAAATAATATTTAATTATATATAATATAGCATAATTTTTAATTTTTTTTTTGCTGTTTTTACTTTTACTTCTTTAAATACTTTTTTTTTTTGCTATATAATCTTAAGCTAAAGCTTAATTATATAAAAGCTTTTAAAATAAAATTCTAAAGATATAATAAGTATAGTTATAGGTTATATAAGGCTTGATTTAACTTTGCGTTTAAAGCTTAGCTTAATTTTATATAAAACTATTGCTAAAGATATAAGCTTTAATGGTTTAAGGTTTAATTAAGTTTTGTTTAATGTATAAATATTAACGTAGAAAAAAAAAGGTATAACGTTTATATAGCAAGTAAAGAAAAAGCCGTACAAGTAGTAAAGAGTAATAATGCTTATATAGCTAAAAAGGCTATATAAGTAGTAGAAAATAGTGCTTATATGGTAAGTAATGCTATATAAGCAGTTGAAAAGAATGCTTATATAGCGGGTGATGCTATATAAGCAGTAGAAGGTAATGCTTATATAGTAGGTGATGTTATATAAGCAGTAAAAGTGCTTTATAATAAAGGTAAAAGGGTTTATTAATATATAGCATATAAAAGGCTTTAGCTCTTAAGGCTTTACTTTATAAAAAGTTTAAATATAACCTTTTATTATTAGATTTATATAAGGTTATATAATTATATCGATTTTTTATATAGGTATATGCTTTGTATATAAGGTAGTAAAGCAATTTTAATATAATATATAATATATTTTAAAAAATACAACTTAATTTAGCTTATATATATTTATATATATTATTTAAATTATATTAATGTTTTAGCTTTTTTTAACTTATAAGTTTAATATATTATATATATATTAAAGTTGTTTAAAGTTATATAATTAAAATTTAGCTTTTTAATATTATATACTTTAATATTTATATATATTTATATAAACTAAATATTTATGTTAAATATTTTTGTTGCTTTTTAATAGTATAGTTATATATTATTGTTTGCAAAAAAGAAAAAGTAAAGAGGTTTTTATTTAGTTATTATATAATAAAAAGGTTAAAGTAAAAGGGTTTTTATTTAGCTATTATATAATAAAAAGGTTAAAAGGTATATATATTATTTAGCTTTTATATAGTAATATAGTTGAAAAAAAGGTATAAAATAGCTTTGTTATTAAACTTGTTTTTATATAGTAATTATTTATATAAAAAAACCAATTTTTATTTCTTTTTATTAATTTTAAAAATAAAAGTTTTTAATATAAAAACCTAGTTTATATTATAGGTACTTTTGCTAATAAAAAAAAAATCTTTATTTAGTTATTATATAGTAAAAAGGTTAAAAATATAAAATAACTTGTTATTTTTTTTTTTTATATAATAATTAATTATATAAAAAACAAATCTTTTTTTTATATTATATAAATATTTTTACTTTAAGTTGCTAAAAAAAGTGTATTTATATAATAAAAATCTTAAGAAATAAAACAAAAGTAAATATTTTTTACTTTAAACTATTAAAAAAAAGGCATTTTATTAACTTTTATTATTATATTTTTACTAATTTATATTTATTTAGCTACTATATA
This sequence comes from Xylaria hypoxylon, assembly GCA_902806585.1. NCBI lineage: Eukaryota > Fungi > Ascomycota > Sordariomycetes > Xylariales > Xylariaceae > Xylaria > Xylaria hypoxylon. The sequence goes on along the minus strand of CADCXB010000019.1, from coordinate 15,435 downwards.
ATAAAGTATAATAATTACTATAAATATTAATTAGTGTTAATATAGCTACGTATATATATATAAGTTTATTTAAAGCTAACAAAGTATTTTATTTATTATATCTAATTGCTTATAAAAGAAAAGAAAGTGTAAGAGAATTAAAGGGGTGGGAGGTGTGAGATATACCTTCGTACAAAAGGTCTTTACTAGCGTAGCCCTAGCCCCTTGGGTGGCTAGGGGTGGCTAGGTAGGTGGCTGAAGGTGACGCGCGGTCACTTTCACCCCTTAGCTAAACGCGTACAATTAACTAGCAATATATTAATCTAATAATAATAATAATATTTTGTTTATTAGTTTTTAATTTAATAATTTTATTAAATAATATTATTATATAAATAAAAAAACTTTTTTAATTAATAATATTATTAGTAAATAAAAAGTTATTTATTATAATAAATTTATTTTTATGTTTAAATTATAAAATATAATATTAAATATAAAATAAATATTTAAAAAGTTAATTAGTTATATTATAATAGTTTAGTTTTAAATTAAAATTAAATTTTAAAAGTTTAAATATATTAAAAGTTATATTTATATAAATAATAATAATAATATATATAATTAATTTAATTTTTTTTAATAATTATAAATTTTTTATTTTATTATTATTTTATTATAAACTTTTAATTTTTTAGTTTTTATAAAAATATATATTAAAATAAATAATTTAAAACTTTATTACTAAATAATTTTTTAAATATATAAAAATTATAAAAACTAAGTTAATTTTTATTATAATCTTAAATAATTTTAATATTATAAAATTATTATAATTTTTTTTGTTAAATTATTTAATAATAATATTTAAATTTATAAATAACTTTTTAAATAATAATTATATTTATTTTTTAATAAGGAAAAATTATATTATTAATATATATAAAAATTAATATTTTTTATTTAAAATAATAATAAAGGTTATATAAAATAAGTTAATATTTTATATTTTTAAAACTTTTAATTAGTTTTTTTTACTAAAATAAAAATAATTTTTAAAAATTATATAAAGGTTAAAATAATTTATAAATTATTAAAAGTTTATAATAACTAATATATTTCACTACTATATAATAAATACCACTATATAATAAAACTTTTTAACTTTTTAACTTTTTATTTTTAAAACTTTAATTTTTACCTATAAAATAAACAACATATTAAAAAAACTAAACTATAAACTATTGCTTACGCTTTTAAATAAAACCTTTTTATTAGTATTTATAAGCTTGTAAAAATATATTATGTTTTTAATAAAATTTTTGCTATTAAATTACTAATATTACGCTTAATATAAAAGTAAACATATATTAAATAAACTTATTAAAACTAAAAAGTAATTAATTGTTTTTTATTATTAACTTAAATTTGCAAGCGTGTTTTTTTAAATTTATTATATTTAAAATATAGCTAACTAATTATTAATAAAATAAAAAGTAGCTTTATTAGTATTAATTAAATTACGTGCTTTATAAACTATATATTAGCTTTTAAAACATATTTAAACTATTAAATTAATTATAGCTAAATTTTTATAAAGATTTTATTAAATATAATATATATTATAAACATATAAAAAAACTATTAAATATATAAATATTATAAAAAAATATATATATAATTTTAATAAAATAAAGTTTATAATAAATATAATTATAACTAATATAATTATAATAAATATAAAAAGTAAAATAAGTTTAAGTAAGCTTAATAAAGTAATTAAAATTAGTTTATAGCTATTTATGTAATTAATTTTAAAGTTAAATAATATTACTTTTATTATTTTAAAAAAAAAAAACTTACTTTATTTTTTAATATTATAATAGCTTTTTATTATTTAATTAATAAATTATAGATTTAAATAACAGCTAAATTAATAATAAATTTAATTTAAAATAAATTAAATATTTTAATATATATATTTATTTATATTTAATAAGTATAAAATATTTTTTTATTTTTAATAGTTATAAAAGCTATTATGTAAAAATATTTAAAAATTATTACTTAAAAAACAATATTTTTATTAAAATAATATTTATATATTTTTTTATAAGCTTTAATTTTTAAATATTTTATATTTTAGCGTATTAAAAAAAGGATATACTATTAAAATTAATAATATTATATAAATTAATATAATTTATATTTTAAAAAAAAAAATTTACTTATATTTTTTAAAGCTTATATTTAAATAATAACGCTTAAAAATATTATATTTAAATTTAAAGCTATTAGCTTTATTTTATTTAACTTAAATATTATTATTTTAAAGCTTAAAAGTAAGCTAATTACTTTTATATTATTACTAGTTTTTAAATTATGTTTTACTATTATATTTTTAATAATATTTACTAATATTAAAAAAACTATTATATAAATAATTTACTTAAAAAATTATATTTAAAAACATTAAAATAGCTTTTTAATTAAAATTTTTAGTATTATAACCTTTTTATTTAAAGCTATATATTTATTAATATATAAATAAACTTTAATTTTAAATAAAATTATTAAGCTTTAAAAAGTTAATTATATATTTAATAAATGCTAGAAAATATAAAACAAGCAATTATAAGCCAAAAAGTACTTATTTTAACTAAAGAAATTAATTTTTAGGTTTTAAAAAGGTAATAGTTTAATAAATTAAAAAATAATAAAAGTAGTAGTAATTAAGTAAAAGTAGTTATATATGCGCGCTATTATAGCATATATAGTAATATTAATTATAATGTGTAAATATATATAATAAAAGTATAAACATTTAATAAAACAGATTTTAATTAATTTAAATTAATTTAATTGTATTATAATTATTGTTTTAATATATAATAAAAATAAGTTTTAAAAGTTTTATTATATAGTGGTATTTATTACATAGTAGTAAAACACGTTAAATAGTATTTTTATATATATTTTTTTATTAAATATTATATTAATAAAAATATTAATTATATTATATTATTTAAGTTTAAAGTTAAATTTAATAATAATAGTTATAAATATTTTAAATAATTATTTTATTAATATAAAAACATAAAGTTTTTTTTTTTTTTATTAGTTATTAATTTTTTTATATTATAAGTTTAACTTTATTTTTTTAATAGTAATTATATTTGTTAAATTTATAAATATATATTTATATATAATTAAAAAACTTTTTTTTTTAAATAATAAATATGTTAACTTTTTATTAAATATTTATTTTTTTATAACTTTATAAATAAAAATTTTTAGCTTGTTTAAAATAGTTTTTTATAAAATAAACTTATAGATTTTTATATTATTTAAAAAATAAAAATAAATTTTAGTAACAATTTTTTTTTTTTTTATAAACTAATTATTTTAAGCTTATTTTTAAAAAAATAAATATAATTAATATATTAATTTATTATTAGTTATATTTTGTTATGCCTATATAATATTATTTAAACTTTAATTTAAATATATTAAGTATTTAATACGTTTACTTTTTAATAATTAAAGGTAAAACTAAAAAACCTAAGTAAAAACCTTTTGCTTTTTAGTTGGAACGCCTTTAAGGTATTTATAGTTTTGCTGTAGATTTTTAAGCTAAAGGCTTTATTATACTTTAGTAGTTTTTTGGTTAAAAGAAAATAAAAAAAAAAAAAAAAATAAAAAAAAAAGAAAAATAAAAAAAGGTGCGGCCTTTTAAGCTTTATGTTTTTTTGTTTTACTAGTTATTATTAGTATGCTATTAGTTATAGTTTGTTATTATATTATTTTTAAAACTTACTTTTTTTGCTTTTATTATATTTTTTTATTTTTTGCTAGTATTTAAGCTACTTTATATATAAGTAGTAAGCTTTAAGCTAAAAATTAGCATATTATTTTATAAGCTACTTTTAAGCTGCTTATAATTTAATTATAATTTAGGTTAATAATAAAAAAGTTATAAAGCTAAGTAGTTAAATTAGTTTTTTTTTTTTAAATTTTAAGTAATATAAAAATTTATATAACGCTATTTTTTTATTTTTTATGTAATTATAAAAAGGTATAATTATATTTAGCACTTTTTTTTAAAAAAAAAAAGCTTTTAGCTTTAATATTTTTATATAAATTTATAGCAAAGTTAAAGCTTTATATTTTTAAAGTTTATAATAAAAGTTTGCTATATTTATTAAATAAGTTTTTTTAATTTTTTTTAGTGGTTTTTTTATTATTAGGGTTAATATTGCTAAGTTTTAACTTTTTTTTGCTTTGTTATTAGCTTTGTTTTATTTTTTAAGTTAATGTTTTTTTAAAGCCTTTTTTATTATATTTTAATTTTATTATTTTTTTATTTACTTTTTTTTTTTATGTTATTTTTAACTATTTATTATATATTTTGCTAGGTTTTTTTTAATAGTAACTTTATTTGCTTTTGCTTTATTTACTTTTTGCTTTTGTTTTTAATTATATTTTTTTTTAAAACTAAATATTTAACTTTTTTTTAAATAGTTTTTTTTTTACTTAAAATTACTAACTTATTTTTAAAATTATATAACCTAATATTTAAATAGGTATAAAAAAAAAGCAGCTTAGTTTTAATTTTAAAAAGTAAATTAAAGTTGTTTTATATATTTTTTTAATTATTTTAAAATATTTTAATTATTTTTTAATTAAATTTTTTGCTATTTTTTTTGTTTAGCTTTTATTAAGCTTATATTATATAAATAAACTATATATAATTATGCTTTAAATTATTTTTATATAAATTTTTTTTGCTTTAAATATATTATATTTTTATATAATAGCAGCTAATTTTATTAAAGCAAAATTTTAGCGTTTAAGTTTTTATTAAAGTTTTTTTAAGTAGTAATATTATTTTAGTTTATAATTTAGCTATACTTTTAAAAAATATATAGTTTTTTTTAGTTTAATTTATATATTTTTTAGTTAAATTAAAATAAAATTAATTTTATATTATTTTATAAAATATATTAGTTTATTTTTTATTAAATTAAAGTTTATTTTATATTATAGTATTTAATTTTTATATTTTATATATATTTATATTTAATGCTTATAGTTTTTTTATATTTAGCTTTATTATTATAAAGTTTATATTATTTATAAACTTTATTATAACTAGTTTTTTATTAATTTTTTATATAAAATAGCTATATATAATAAAAATAATATTAATAATAATAAAATTTTTATAATATACTTATAATTAAAACCTTTTTATTATATTTTTATTATTAAATAATATTATTATTATTTATTTTATAAAATAGCTTTAAAACTAGTTTTAAATTTATTAAAAAAGCTTTTTTATAGCACTTTTAATAGCTTTATATAGTTTATTATATTAAAAGCTTTTAAAATATTTAATTATAATAATATTAATATTAAATTATATTTTTAGTTATTATAAATTATTTTTATTATAGCTTTAATTATTAATTTTATAAATTTTATAATTTATTTTTTATTTGCTTTTTAATAGTAGCATAAACTTTTATATTATAATTAAAATATATATATTTATTATTTTTAATTATTTTATTTATTATATTAAATAGTAAAATTAGCTTATAATTACTAAGTTTTTTAAGCTTTTTAAAGTTTTTTAGTTTTATTAAAATTATTATAATTATATTTTAAAACTATTTTAAATAATATTTATATATAAAATTTTATTAAGTTAATATTATTATTATTTTTATAACTTTTTGCTTATATATTTTAAAATTTTATTAATAAAAGTTATTTTTAATATTTTTAAAGTTTTGCTTTTTAAGATTTTTTAATTTTTTATTTTAATTTTTTTTATATTTTAAATAAATATTTTATAAGCTTTTTACTTTTAAATTTAATAAATTAATTTTTAAAGTAAAAAAATTTAGCTACTAATATTTTTATTTTTTTATATAAATAATTGCTTACTTTTTTTTTTTAAGGTTTAAAAACTTTTTTTACTAAAAAGCCTAACTTTTAAAATATATTTACTTTAGTAAGGTTTAAAGTTTTAAATTATTTTTAAAGCTTTTATTATATTTTATTATTATTATTTTTATTATTTTTATAAATAATTTGCTTTTATTTTATTTTTATTTTAATTGCTTTTTTTAATATTAAAATATAATTTTATAGCATTTTTTTTTTTTTAGCTTTTTTATAGCTTTTTAAACTTTTTAAAACTATTATAAAACTATTTTTTATTATAGCTTTTTTTTTAAAGCTACTATATTTATTATTTTAATTAGTTTTATTATTAAATATTTAATATATTTATTTATATTTATTATTATATTAAAACTTTTAATATTTATAATTTAAATACTTTAATTATTATTAATATTTTATTTAATATTTTAGCTTTAGCTTTTAAATAATTAAAAGCTTAATATTAAGTTTTTTATTTTAAATTTAAAGTTTTAAAAATATAATTAAATTTTATTTATTTTAAGCTTTTAAATATTTTTATTAAAAGTTTTTATTAGCTTATATTAAATTAATTATATTATTTTTTTATTTTTTAATAATTTTTTGCTTTTTTTTATAATATTATTATATAATATTTAAAATATTAGTTTTTAAGCTTTTATTAAGCTTAAGATTTTTTTATAATATATTAAAGTTTTTTTTTTTTTTTTTTATAACAATAAGTATATATTTATATTTTTTATTATTATATTTTACTTTTAATTTGCTTTTTTTTTAAGTTTAATTATTAAGCTTATTATATTTTTATTTAAATTTAATTTTATATATATTAATTATATAATAGCTAGTTTTTTTTTTTTTATTAAAAAAAAATTTATTTTTATTTAATTATAACTTGTTTTTTTTATTTATAAATTATTTATAATTTATTTATTAATATATAATGCTATATATTTAAAATTAATATATATTATATTATATTAGCTTAATTTAAAATAATATAATTAAAAAAGTTTAATTTTTTTTTTTATAATAATAACTTTTATAATATTATTATATTATATTTTTTAATAATTTAAAATTATTACTATATATTTTTAATTTTATAATATTTTAAAATAAGGCGTTAAGTTTTATTAGCTTAAAATAAAAGTGTTTTTTATTATTTAGGTTTAATTGCGCTTTTAAAGCAAAAAAAAAAAAAGCCCTTTAAATTTAGTTTAAATATATTAGCTTTTTTAAAAAAAACTTATATTTTAATTTTAAAGCTATTAAAGTTATATTTATTGCTTTAAAGCAATTAAGCTTTAATATTATTAATTAAATTATTTTTAATATTATTAATTAATATAATTTTAGTTTTTTATAAATAAGCTAAATATTAATTACTTTTAAAGTTAAATTTTTATTAATTATTTTAGTTTTAATTTATTAGTTTATATTTATTTTAAATATAAAACTATATTAGTTAATATTATATATTTTTATATTATTATTATTTAGCTTTAAAAACCTTATACTTTTTAAAAAGTTAAATAACTTTTTATAATTTATATATTTTATTGCTTTTAGTTTAAATTTTTTAAATTAAATACTTTTTTTTTTACTTTTATATATTATACTACTATATAAAAAGTATTTACTTTTATTTTTATAAAACTTTTTATATATTTAAACTTATAATATTTAAAATATTATATAATTTTTATATTTTTTAAAAATAACTTATAATTATATATTATTATTTTTATATAGCTTTTTTTAATATAAAACTTTATAGTTTTATATTAATATAATATATTAATAAGTTAATATAATAGCTTTTAAGTTAGTTAATAAAATTAAATATATTTTATTTATATTAGCTTTATTTTATTTATAAATATTTTAAAAAAATTTATTAAGTTTATATATATACTTTAAAGTATTTTATATTAATACCTTTTATAATTATTATATAATTTTTTTAGTTTTTTTATATTTTTATTAAATATTTGTTTTATTTATAAGTTAGCTTATTTATATTATATTGCTTTTTTAAATATAACTATTATATTTTATTTAGTAGTTTTTTGCTATAATTATTTTTATTGTTTTAATTATTATATTTATTACTTTTATTATTTTTTTAGCTATATATATTATAAAAGCTAAATTAAGTTTAGTTTATATTAAAACTTTATAGTTATATTAAATAAAAAATATTATATAATTTAAAAGCGCTAAAAAGCTAATTATTAAGCAGTTTATAGCTAATATTATAATTGCTTAAGTTTAATTAGTAATAAGTGCACTGCTTTTTTTTAATTTATATATTGTTATATATAATTTATTAATATTTTATTTAGTAGCTAAATTATTTTAAGCTTTTTTTTTTTTTTTTTTATATTTTAATATAAAGGTTTTTTATTAAGCTTTTAGCATATTTTTTACTAATGCTTTTATATTTAAGATTTTTTTTTAACTAATAAAAATTGCTAAAGATTATATTTATTTTTTTAGTTTATTTTTTTTTTGCTTTGCTTTTTTGTTTGCTTTACTATTATTTTATTATTAAAGCGACCTTTTAGTGCTAAAGCTTGTAATTAAGTGGTATAAAGATTGCTTTAACTTTTTTGCGCTACTGTTTAGCACTATTAGGTCCGCTATACCTTGCGCTATATCTTTAGGTTTAATATAACTGCGTTTTTAAGTGCTTTTACCTTTTAAAAAGCAGTGTATTTAAATTATTTAATATAAAAAGCAAAGCCTAAGAAGTTATTAATGTTTTAAACTTTTTTTCAATCTTTTTTTTTTATGTAGTTTAAGTTTAATATATTAATTTAAAAATAATAATAATTATAAGTTTATTATTAAAATAATATTAAGGTTTTTTTCAAAATTTAATTTTATTAGCTTTATTTATTAATATATTATATTATAATTTTATAATATATAAATATTTTATATTAAATATAACCTTTTAATAATTTTTATATATTATAACTTTAAAAAAAGTTATATTAAAGCTTGCTTTAAATTTTAAAGTTAAATTAAATAATTTAATAGTTTTTATAAAAGATTTTTTTAGTTAGCCTTTTTAATTATAGCGTTAAAAATAATATAATTTATTAAAAATTTAAAAAATATAAAATAAAAAGCAAAAATTACTTTAATATAAAAATAATTAATTTTTTTTAACTTATTTATATTTTTATTTTTACTTTTTTTAATATTTGCTTTATTTATATTTTCTTTAATTAAATTAATAAGTTTATAAACTTTATAACTTTTATAATAATTAATTATAAATTTATTAATAATATTTAAAAATATTTTAATTAATAAAGCTTTAAACTTTTTATTAATAATTTAAAAAAAGTTATTTTTTAATTTATTTAAGTTTTTTATTATTATTATTAGTTATATTCCGTTATGCTTATATAATACTATTTAAACCTTGATTTAAATACATTAAGCATTTGGTACGCCTGCTTTCTTTTAAGCATTTAGTACGCCTGCTTTTTTAAGCATTTAATACGCCTGCTTTTTATTTAAGTTTTTTAAAAAAGTACTTTTTATTAAATATAATGTTTTTAATAATAATAACTAAATTTTATAAGTAATAAAAAATTAGTAATTAATTAAGTAGTTAATTTAAGCTTTAAAATTAAACTTTTTTTGGCTTTTTTAAGCAATAAATAAAATAAAATAAATAATTTTTTTAATAATACTATTTTATAATTAAAAGTAAAATAAAACTTTTTATATAAAGTTTTTAATTAAAATATATTTAAATACTTTATTATATAAGTAAATAACTACTTTAATTATTTTTATTTATAAATAAGTAAATAGTTTGTATTTATTTTTTATTAATTTTGCTTTTTATTTAATTACTTTTTATTTTTTTAGTTTTATTTAAGTTTTAAATATTATAATAATATTTTAAATACTATTTTATTAGTATTTTAAAGGTATTATATAAGTTTTAATGTTTTATTAAAGTTTAATATTATTTTATTATTATATTTTATAATTAATACTTTTATTTTATAATAATTTTATAAATATTTAATTAAGTAATTAAAAGTTATAATAATTAAAAAAGCTTTTAATTTATAAAGTAGTAATTAAAAATAAATTTTAAGTAGTAATTTATAACTAGTATTATATATTATTTATTTTATTATTTTTTAAAAGTCTTTATAATTATAAAAATTAATAATTAGTTTTATATTTATTTATATAAGCTTTTTTTAGTAATTAATTAATTTAGTAAATAATTCTTAATATTATATATGCTTTATATTAAATAGTTTTTATTTTATTACTTTTATTAAAAAGCTTAGTAAATTGTTATTTTTAAAATAAAAATATTAAATATTATAATGTTTTTAACTTTAAGTGTTTTATTTATAAGTGCTACTTAAAAATTATATTTTAATAGTAGCTTTTTATATAAAAGTTTAATTTATTTTATTTAATATAAAACAATAATTTATTAAAAAATATAATAAATATTTTATTATAAATAATATAAAATTAAACTGTTTTTTTAAACAGTAATTAATAAATAATTTGTTATTTATTAGATTTTAATTATTAAGCACTTAAAAAATATAAAGTTTATAACTATAATTAAATAATATATTATTTTATAACTATAACTTATATACTTTTAATTTTTAAGGCTTTAAATTTTAATATTTACTTTTTTAAATCTTTTAATTAATATAATATTATTTTTTATATATATTATATTATTTAAATTAAAAAGTTAAAAGTTTAAAAACTTGCTAATTTTATTAAAAATATATAATATAATTTTAAATTAAAAATAGCTAAATTTTTAATTAGTAAATAATTATTTATTAACTTATTTTTATTATAAAAGTAATTTATATTAATTTTTTATAATTATTATTAGTTATATTTTTTATGCTTATATAATACTATTTAAACCTTGATTTAAATACATTAAATCTAGGTACGCCTGCCTTTTTTTTTTTTTTTTTTTTTTTTTTTTATAATTAATTATTATAATTTAAGTTTTTTTTTAAGTTTTTTAATTTAAAGCTATTTAATGTTTTTACTAATTTAATATCTTTTTTTTTAGCTTTTAAACAAAGTCTTTAAAGTTAGTTTTAAAAACATATACTAATATTTTTTAATAAATATATTTATAAATAAAATTTATAATTTATAATTAATTTTATAATATTAATTTAATGTTTTTTAGTAGCACTTTTTTAACTGCTTTTTATTTTATTTTATATATATTTTTTTTAAAAAATCCTTTATTTTTATTAATTAATAATAGTTTTAATTTATTTACCTTTATTAAGTTTTTACTTAATTAGTTTTTTAAATATATAAAATAATTTTAAAGTAATTTAATATACTTTTTTTTATTTTTGCTTTTAAATTTAATAAAAAAGATTATTTAATTTAAATAAGCACTTTTTAGTATTTTTTTAAGTTAGTTATAATATTATAAAATTTTATAAAATTTATTACTTTATATTTTATTACTATTAAAGCTTTTTTATTTATTTTATTGCTTAAGATTTTAAATTTTAAAGTAATTATTTTATAATATTATTTATAAAACTTTTATAATTAAATTTAGCTTAATACTTAAGTATTTTTTAAAGTATAAGCTAATAATATTAAGTTTTTATATTATATATTTAAAGTATTTATTAATTTAAATATAATATTTTATACTTTTTTAAAACTATTTTAATATTTAGCTTTTAATTTAATTTATTATTTTAATTAAGTTTTAAAATTTTATATTTAAGCATTATAATTATTTAAGTTAATATTAAAAGCAAATTATTTTATTAATATTATTTTAAATATTATTTATAAAAAGTTTTAATAAATTAATTAAATTATTATTTAATATTATTAATAATTAAGTTAATTAACTTAAAATATTTATAACTTTAAATAATTACTAATTTTAATATAATAAGTTATTAAAGCTAAAAAGTTATTTTTTTTTAAAAATAATATAATATATTTACTACTATATAATAAATACCATTATATAATAAAACTTTTAAAACTTATTTTTATTATATATTTAAAAACAACTATAATATAACTAAATTAATTTAAATTAATTAAAATTTTCTTTATTAATCGTTTTATTTTTATTATATATATTTAAGCATTATAACGAATATTACCGCATATATTATAATAGCGCATATACCTAGTTATTTTTACCTAATAATTATTACTTTTATTATTTTTTAATTTCTTAAATTATTACCATTTTTAAAAACTTAAAATTTATTTCTTTAATTAAATAAATACTTTTTAGCTTATAATTGCTTATTTTTTATTTTATAGCGTTTATTAAATATATAATTAGCTTTTAAACTTAGTAATTTTATTTAAAATTAAAGTTTATTTATATATTAATAAATATATAACTTTAAATATAAAAGCTATAAATACTAAAAACTTTAGTTAAAAAGTTATTTTAATATTTTTAAATATAACTTTTTAAATAAATTATTTATATAATAGCTTTTTAATATTAATAAGCATTATTAAAACATAATAATAAAAAGCAGTTTAAAATAATAATAATATAAAGTAATTAACTTACTTTTAAGCTTTAAAATAATAACATTTAAGTTAAATAAAATAAAACTAATAGCTTTAAACTTAAATATAATATTTTAAATATTATTACTTAAGTATAAGCTTTAAAAATATAAGTAAAAGTTTTTTTAAAATGTAAGTTATATTAATTTATATAATATTGCTAATTTTAATATTATATACTTTTTTTAATAAATTAAAACATAAAATATTTAAAAGTTAAAGCTTATAAAAAAAGTAAGTAAGTATTATTTTAATAAAAATATTGTTTTTTTAGGAATAGTTTTTAAATATTTTTAAATAATAGCTTTATAATTATTAAAAATAAAAAAGTATTTTATATTTATTAAATATAAGTAAATATATATATTAAAGTGCTTAATTTATTTTAAACTAAATTTATTATTAATTTAATTATTATTTAAAATTATAATTTATTAATTATAATAAAAGCTATTATAATATTAAAAAATAAAATAAGTTTTTTTTTAAAATAATAAAAAAGTAATACTATTTTAACTTTAAAAATTAATTATATAAATAGTTATAAATTAATTTTAATTGCTTTATTAAATTTATTTAAGTTTATTTTGCTTTTTATACTTATTATAATTATATTAATTATAATTATGTTTATTATAAACTTTATGTTATTAAAATTATATATATATTTTTTATAATATTTTTATGTTTAATAGTTTTTTTTATATATTTATAATATATATTATATTTAGTAAAACTTTTACAAAAAAATTTAGCTTATAATTAATTTAATAATTTAAATGCGTTTTAAAAGCTAATATATAGTTTATAAAATATATAATTTAATTAATATTAATAAACCTTATTTTTTTTTTTTTGCTTTATTAATAATTAGTTATTATATTTTAAATATAAACTTAAAAAACTTTTATAAATTTAAATTAATAAAACAAATAATTAATTACTAATTTTAATAAATTTATTTATATTGCTTTACGCTTAAATATAACACTAGTAATTTAATAGCAAAAAGTTTTATTAAAACGTAGTATATTTTACAAGCTTGTAAATACTATAAAAGCTTTTTATTTAATAGCGCAAGCAATAGTTTATAATTTAGTTTTTTAACGTGTTATTTATGTTTATAAATAAAGAAATTAAAGTTTTAAAATAAAAGTTAAAAGTTAAAAAAGTTTTATTACATAATATTTATTATATAATGGTGAAATATGTTATACTTTTATATATTTAAGCTAATTATTTTGCTTTAAAACTTTTGTTTTATAATTTAAAGTTTATTAACTTTATTAAAAATATTTATTATTAATTAATTAATTTAATATAATAATCGCTTTAATTGCTTATAGCTTTTTAATTTTAATAGGTATAATATATTGTTAAAATACACTGGCAACTACAGGTGCTTATAAGGGGTATAGCCCCTAGCTGCAGCCCTGCCAGCAAGGCTAGAAAGTTATTACAGGTGGCATACATGCTAATACCTATATAAGCCACCTATAGGTGGCTTATAGTGGCTACAAGTAACGTATATACAGGGCTAGGGACCCTAGCAAGGTTAATATAAAGACCCCCTGGCCTACTAGCACACGCTAAGTAAAAAGGGGACCCACTAAGGTAATCAGTCTAAAGTAACGCCCCAATAACTAATTTTATTATAAAGGTCATCCCTTTATATAAAGGTTTACCCCTTTGTAAGGTCCTATATAGCCGAGGTTAACTCCACTATAATCCATTATAATCTATTATAAAGCTAAAGGTTTTAGGTAATTTAAGCGCTAAAAATAGTTTATATATATAGCGCTTCCCGCTATATTTAACAAATAAAATTCTAGTTATAAGCAATACACTTTTACTTTCTCCTTTTATATTAATACCTCACTTATAGTAAATTTATCCACTATAAATTTTTGCTTTTTAAAGACTATTAGTAAGTTTATTTTCATTATAACCTAGGTGCTTTTTTTAAATATTAGATTTTATGCTAATATATAAAAAACCACCTTTTAATATATATAATAAAACTTTTAATTAATATAAGCAATATTATATAGTTGTTTAATTAATATATTTATATATTATTATTATATGTTATATATAATTATAACCATATATTTAATATAACTTAAATATAACTAACTTAATAAAATGTTTAAAGTAAACCTTTTATTGCTAATGATTTAATTTTAATATAGTATTATCCTTTATATTTAATATAAACTCACTTTTTTTATATAATAAAATATATTATTTAAGTTGTGCTTTTTCTTTTTTTTCTTTTAGTTTTATAGTTTAAAACAAATAATATGTTTATAAAATATAGTTAAAACTAATAAATAAAGCTAGCTTTAATTTTATTTTAATATATAACTTTAATATAATAATTATTACTTTTAAATTTAATATTTTACATTATATTTTATAAATTATATAAATATATAAATAAAAGTAAAAAAATAACATTAAAAATTATAATAATAAAGTAATTAAAATTATTATTATTTATAAAAACTTTTTTATTATTTAATTAAATTATGTTTTTTAAATAGTAATAAAAATGCTTTAAAAGCAAGTTTTTTTTAATGTATTATATTAAATAATAATAGCTGTTTATATAGCTGTTTATATAGCTATATTTTATGTTTAATAACTATTTATCTGGTTATAATTATAAGACTGTAAGGCAAAGTAAAGGATAAAAAATTGCGGGTTGCTAGAAGCTGTGATAGCATAGCAAGTTGTTAAATATAAGGATAATACCATATTAAGTTAGATTATTAGCGATAAAGGGTATACCTTAGACACCTTATTAGGTTAGTTATATTCTAGGTTTTATACTAGATACGCGGTTATAATTATATGTAACATATAATAATAATATATATGAATATATTAATT
>CADCXB010000018.1:1800000-2046961 GCA_902806585.1 Xylaria hypoxylon | reverse complement strand
ATTTTGCTTAAAAATATATTATATATATTAAAATTTAATATTAATATTATTTTAAAGCATTATATTACTAGTTAAAAAGGTCTTTTAAAAACTGCTTAGTTATAATAAAAGCAATGTTTTAATAATGTTAAAGTTTATAAATTTAAGCTTTTATTTTACTTTAAAAGTAATTTTATATTTATTATAATATTTACTTATTACTTATAATAATATAATATAAAGCAGTTATTTAAAAAGCGATTTATTTTTTAAATTATAAGTGTTATAAAGTATTATAACACTTAAAACTTTTAATATAATAAGTGGTTTATTTTTTATAATTAAAAAAATAGTAAATTTAAAAATTTTTAATGTAATTAAAAGCAACTTTTTATAAAATAGCAACTTAAAAAGTAATATATTTTTAAAAGCACTTAAACTTTTTAGGCTTTTAAAATTAATTATATTTTAATATTATAAGCTAAAGTATATAAAGTTTTTATTGTTAAAAAAAACTACTAAAATTATTATAAAGCTTTTAAGCTTTAATTTTATTAATAAAAAAAACTTTTTTTATAAGAAATATATTATAAATAAAGCTACTAAATATTTAATTTTTATTAAAGTTAATAATTTATTTATTGCTTTAAGTATTATAATAGGTAATTTATTTATTATAAAGCTTATATTATATTTTTAAACTTTTTATATTTTAATTTTAATAAAATAAAAAATATATTATTACTAAATTTAATTATTAAAAAATAAATTAGTAACTATTGTTTATATTATTATAAAAAAAGTATTTAAAGGTTTAAAAAATTATTATAATTATTATTTAACTTATTTTTACTTTAATTTAAACATTAAAATAAATAATAGCTTTGTTAATAACTAGTTATAAGCTAAAAGCATTAATTTTAATACTTTTAGCTATTATACGCATAAATAAAATAGTTTAGTAAAATAATTTATTAAAGTAATTTTTAATTGCTTATAAATTATTTTATAGGCTTTTAAGCTATTATTATACTTTTAATGCTATATTATAGCACTTATAGTAAACTTAATTAACTATATAAAAGTTATTAATAAAAATTTAACTTTTTATTAGCTATTATATAATAAGCTAAAACTTAATTTAATATTTTATATATTTTTTTTTATTTGCTATAAAGTTATAAACTTTAAATGCTTATTAATTATATTTTATAAATTATAAATTAAAGCTTATAAACTTGTTAAATATATTAAATATAATAGAATTTTAGTAATAATTAGCATTAAAACCTATTTAGTTTATATATTTAAATATTATTTAATTATTTAGTTTATAATATTAAAGCTGTTAAAAATACTAATTTTAATAAATAAAGCTTTTATTAACAGTAAAACTTTTTTATTAAAAGATTTACTTAATATAAACCCACTTAAAACCTACTTACCTTTTAGTGAATTTACTTTTAATAATAATTTTTAGTTATATATACTACTTATTATAAAAAACTTAAAAAGCGCTATATTTATTAAAGCATTAGATTTAAAAAAAGTAATAACGCTTATACTTTTTATTTTTTTATTAAATTTAATTATTTTAGTAAAACTATTTTTTATTTTATTAAAATTTAAAATAAAATATAAAGTAATAAATAATAATTTAAAAAGCAATTTAATAAATTTAAACTTTATTAAACTTTTTATAAATTTAATAGTTTAAAATATTGTTTATATTATTATAACTGCTTTAAAAAAGCTTAATATATTAAAACAAGCATTAAAAACACTTAAAAGTTCTTTTTAGTTATAAGTAATAAAGTTTAAATTTTAATAGCTATTAAAATTTAAAGCTTTTTGTTTTTTATTTGCTAAAAACCTTAAAAAATACTTTATAAGTAGCTATTAAATATTAAAATATAAATTAAACTAATAAAAATTAATTGCTAAATATAAAGCTAAATTTATTATTAAAAGCTTTAAATAAGCTTTTAATATTAATTTTATAAAAACTTTTATAGCTATTACTATTTTATTTATTTAGTAAATTCTACTAGCTTTAATAGTTATTAAAAACTAAAAAGTTAAGCAAATTAATTTTATAAAGGCCTTTTTTAATAATGATTTTATTAAAACCTTTTATATTAAACTTTTAAAAGGCTTAAAAATTATTTTAAAAAACTTTAAAATTTTAAAATTAATAGTTTAATATAATTATAAGCTTAAATTATAGCAAGTTTTTTAGCTGCTATAAGTTTTATATAGCTTAAAGCAAACTTTTAAATAATAATAAAAAAAGCTATTTTAGTTATTAAAAAGCTTAAATTTTAAGCTTTTAATTAATAATACCTTTATATATTATAAAATAATTTTAAGTACTTTTATAATAACTTATATTAATAATTATTTATTAATTAACTTAAATATTTATTATATTTAAAGCTTAAAAATTAAAATCAATATTATATATAGTATTAAAAACTAAGGTTTTATAGTTTAGTTTTTAAGTACTAAAATTAAGTATAATAAACCTAGCTATAAGCTATATTTATAATAGCTTTAATATATTAAACAAGCTTTAAAAAAGCTAAAATTAAAAGATATTAAACTTATTAAAATTTTACTATAGCTTAAAATTATAAAGCTAAAAAAATATAAGTTTTTATTAGTATTTATTAAAGCTTATTAATATTTAGTATTTATAAAGATTATAAACTATTTAATATAAATTATTAAGCTTAATATAATATTTATTTACTAATAGTTAGCTACTTATATATAATACCTTTATAAATTATATTTTATAGTAAGTATAAAGCTATTTAAGTACTTAAAAGGTATTATAAAATTAGCTTTAGTATTTAGAAATTTAAAAGGCTTTATTTTTTTTAGCAAAACTTTTAGTTATTTATTTATAGTTTTTAATAATAATAACTATATTAAGTATTTTAAAACTATTAAATTTATTTAAAGATATATTATTATAATAGTTAAGGCTATTATAAGCTAAAAGGCTAAAAAAGCTAATATAATAACTTTTTTAATATTAAAAGCTAAATATATAATATTTATAAAGGCTATAAAAAAAGCTTAATAATTAAAAAGCTTTTATAATAAGATTTAGCTATTAATTTTAAAGCTTATAATAATATATAATAATAATATAAAAGCTATAATAACTGCTAAAAACTTTAAACACTATTAATATATTAAATATATTTTTATAAAATTCTAGTTTATTAAAAATACTTATAAAGCTTAGTTAATAAATATATGCTATATTTTAATTATTAAAATAATAGTTAATAAGTTAATTAAAGCTTTAATACTTATTAAATAAACTAATTTCTAATAAATGTTAGGCTTATTAATTAGCACCTTAGTTAAAAAGGCGTATTAAAATATATTAATAACTATAAGTGCTTATAAAAAGGGTGTAGCCTTTTAGCTGCAGCTTTGCTAGCAAGGCTAATAGTTATTATAGGTGGCATATATATTATATTTATATAAGCTACTTATAAGTGGCTTATAATAGCTATAAATAATATATATATAAGGTTAAAAACCTTTAAGGACTTTTTAAAAACCTTTAGTAAGGTTAATATAAGGCTAAAAACCTCCTTTGGCTTATTAGCACTACGCTAAGTAAAAAAGGGACCTATTAAAGTAATTAGTTTAAGGTAACGCCTTATAACTAACTTATTTTAAAGGTTATTTTTTATATAAAGGTTTATTACTTTATAAAAAGGTTTACCGCTTTATAAAAAGGTTTTATATAGCTAAGGTTAACTTTATTATAATCTATTATAATTTATTATAAAGCTAAAGGTTTTAAGTAGTTTAAGCGCTGGAAATAATTTATATATATAGCGCTTTCTACTATATTTAATAAATAGAATTTTAATTAAACAAGCAATATATTTCTACCTTCTCCTTTATATTACCTTATATATAGTAAATATTATCCACTATAAATTCCTTGCTTTTAATATTATTAGTAAGCCTACTTTTATTATAACCTAGGTGCCCCTTTAAATATTAGCATTTTATGCTAATATATAAAACCACCTTTAATAAATATATATAAATATATCAATTAAACTAACTTATATATATTAAAATACACTGGCAACTACAGGTGCTTATAGGGGGGGTGTAGCCCCCTAGCTACAGCCTTGCTAGCAAGGCTAGCAGTTATTACAGGTGGCATACATGCCACACCTATATAAGCTGTTAGATATAAGCGATGTTATATAAGGTGGTTTAATTAATGTATTAATATATGTTGTTGTTATGTGTTATATATAATCATGACTACGTATTTAATATAAAACCTAAATATAACTAACCTAATAAAGTATCTAAAGGTACACCCTTTTATTGCTAGTAATTTAACTTAATATAGTATTATCCCTTATATTTAACATACTCCTTTAAAAATCACTTTTTAAAAAAGAATTTTTATACCTAACTTTTAATTATTTATTAATTTAATTCTTTTTTAATTAAAAAGTCCTTTAATAAATCCTAATTATTATTATATATTTTTTAAGTTTTTTATTATTCTTAAAACTCTTTAATATTAATAAAGCTTAATTATATTAAAAAAGTTTTTTATTTCTTTTTTAAAAGTGCTTTAATTAAACCATTTATAATTATATTATTTATAAAAATATATTTTACTTATAAAGTTTAATTTAAAACTTTTTAATATAACTAATAATTATAAATATTAATATAATAAAGCTTAATTTAAAAAATAGCAGTATTTTTAATTATTAAACTAATAGTTTGCTAATTATTATACTAAATTTAAATTTGTTTATTATTTAATATAATACTTAATTCTTTAATTAATTAATTAATAAACATAACTTTTTTAGCAGCTTATATAAAAACAAATAACTTAGCTTTTATAATTAATATAATAACAATATTTTGCTTATTAGCTTTTTATTTAATAATTTTATTAAATAGCACTATTATATAAGCTTAAAAACTTTTTTAATTAATAATATTATTAGTAAACAAAAAATTGCTAGCTATAATAAACTTATTTTTATTTTTAAATTATAAAATATAATATTAAGTTTAAAATAAGTACTTAAAAAATTAATTAACTATATTATAATATTTTAATCTTAAATTAAAGTTAAATTTTAAAAGTTTAAATACATTAAAAGCTATATTTAAACAAGTAATAATAATAATATATATAATTAATTCTATTTTTTTTTAGTAGCTATAAATCTTTTATTTTATTATTATTTTACTATAAAGTTTTAATTTTTTAGTTTTTATAAAAGTATATATTAAAATAAATAACTTAAAACTTTATAACTTAATAATTTTTTTAATATATAAAAATTATAACAACTAAATTAATTCTTTTTTATAATTTTAAATAACTTTAATACTAAAAAACTATTATAAGTTTTTTTTTTTAATTATTTAATAATAATATTTAAGCTTATAAATAGCTTTTTAAGTAATAATTATATTTGCTTTTTAATAAGCAAAAATTATATTATTAATATATATAAAAATTAATATTTTTTACTTAAAATAATAATAAAATTTATAAAAAATAAGTTAATATTTTATATTTTTAAAAGTTTTAGTTAATTTTTTTTACTATAGCAAAAATAATTCTTAAAAACTATATAAAGCTTAAAGTAATTTAAAAACTATTAAAAGTTTATAATAGCTAAATAATATTTTTATATATATTTTTTTATTAAATATTATATTAATAAAAATATTAACTATATTATATTATTTAAGTTTAAAATTAAACTTAGTAATAATAACTATAAATATTTTAAATAATTACTTTATAAATATAAAAATATAAATATTTTTTTTTTATTTATAAATTATTAATTTTTTTATATTATAAGCTTAGTTTTATTTTTTTAATAATAATTATATTTATTAAACTTATAAATATATACTTATATATAATTAAAAGTTAGTTTTTTTTAAATAATATATATATTAACTTTTTATTAAATATTTATTTTTTTATAACTTTATAAATAAGATTTTTTAGCTTATTTAAAGTAGTTTTTTATAAAATAAGCTTATAAATTTTTATGCTACTTAAAAAATAAAAGTAAATTTTAGTAATAAATTTTCTTTTTTTTATAAAGTAGCTATTTTAAGCTTTTTTAAAAAAAAATAAGCATAATTAATATATTAATTTAAAAAAAATAAAAATTATAAAAAAGTTTATAAAGATTTTTATTTAGCGCAAAAAATACTATTATATTAATTAAAAAAAATTTATAAAATTTAAGCTTTTAAAAAATTTTTATTAGTTTATTATTTAAAAATATAATAAATATAGGTTTATTATTTTAATAAAATTTTAGTTTGCTATTAAAATAATATTAAAGTTTTTTTAAAAACTTAGTTTTATTAGCTTTGTTTACTAATATATTATATTATAACTTTATAATATATAAGTATTTTATATTAAATATAGCTTTTTAGTAACTTTTATATATTATAACTTTAAAAAAAATTATATTAAAGCTTGCTTTAAACTTTAAAATTAAATTAAATAATTTAATAGTTTTTATAAAAATTTTTTTTTAGCTAGCATTTTTAATTATAGCGCTAAAAAAAGCATAATTTATTAAAAATTTAAAAAATATAAAATAAAAAGTAAAAATTGCTTTAATATAAAAATAATTAATTTTTTTAAGCTTACTTATATTTTTATTTTTATTTTTTTTAATATTTATTTTATTTATATTTTTTTTAGCTAAATTAATAAGTTTATAAACTTTATAGTTTTTATAAAAATTAGTTATAAACTTATTAATAATATTTAAAAATATTTAGTTTAAAAATATTTTAGTTAATAAAGCTTTAAATTTTTTATTAATAGTTTAAAAAAAGTTATTTTTTAATTTATTTAAGTTTTTTAAAAAAGTACTTTTTTTATTAAATATAATATTTTTAATAATAATAACTTTATTAATTTTAAATAGCTAAATTTTATAAGTAGTAAAAAATTAATAGCTAACTAAATAATTAATTTAAGCTTTAAAATTAAGCTTTTTTTATTTTTTTTGCTTTTTTTAAATAATAAATATTATAATATAAGCTTTATATTTATATACTTTTAAATAAAATAAAATAAATATTTTGTTTTTTTTAACAATATTATTTTATAATTAAAAATAAAAGTAAAACTTTTTATATAAAGTTTTTTAGTTAAAAATATATTTAAATACTTTATTATATAAATAAATAGCTGCTTTAATTATTTTTACTTATAAATAAATAAATAGTTTATATTTGTTTTTTATTAATTTTGCTTTTTATTTAATTATTTTTTTTATTTTTTTAGCTTTTTTATTTATGTTTTAAATATTAAATAATAATACTTTAAATACTATTTTTTTAATATTTTAAAAATATTATATAAGTTTTAACGTTTTATTAAAGTTTAATATTATTTTGTTATTATATTTTATAGTTAATACTTTTATTTTATAATAATTTTATAAGTATTTAATTAAGTAATTAAAAACTATAACAATTAAAAAAGCTTTTTAATTTATAAAGTAATAATTAAAAATAAATTTTAAATAGTAATTTATAGCTAATATTATATACTACTTATTTTTATTATTTTTTTAAAAGTTTTTATAGTTATAAAAATTAATAGCTAATTTTATACCTATTTATATAAGCTTTTTTTTTAATAATTAATTAATTTAACAAATAATTTTTAATATTATATATGCTTTATATTAAGTAGTTTTTATTTTATTACTTTTATTAAAAGCTTAGTAAATTTTTATCTTTTAAAATAAAAATACTAAATATTATAATATTTTTAATTTTAAGTATTTTATTTATAAATGCTACTTAAAAAAGTTACCTTTTAATAGTAGCTTTTTTATATAAAAGTTTAGTTTATTTTATTTAATATAAAATAATAATTTATTAAAAAATATAAGTAAATATTTTATTATAAATTAATTATATTTGTTTTATAAACAGTATAAAGTTAAGCCGTTTTTTTTTTTAAAGTAGTTAATAAATAGTTTATTATTTTATTAGTATTTTAATTAATTAAGCACTTAAAAAAATATAAAGTTTATAGCTATAATTAAATAATATATTATATTATATAACTTATATATTTTTAATTTCTTAAAGCTTTAAACTTTAATGTTTATTTTTTTAAATTTCTTAATTAATATAATACTATTTTTTATATATATTATATTATTTAAATTAAAAGGTTAAAAATTTAAAAACTTGCTAATTTTATTAAAAATATATAATATAGTTTTTAAATTAAAAATAGCTAAATTTTTTAATTAGTAAATAATTAAGCTTATTAGCTTGTTTTTTACTATAAAAGTAGTTTATGCTATTTTTCTTTATAATTAATTATTATAACTTAGTTTTTTTTTTTTAAGTTTTTTAACTTAAAGCTATTTGATTTTTTTTGCTAATTTAACGTCTTTTTTTATTTATTTTTAAATAAAGCTTTAAACTATTTTATTAAAAATAAAGTTTTTAAAAGCCAATTTTAAAAATATATACTAGCATTTTTTTAATAAATATATTTATAAGCAAAGCTTATAGTTTGTAATTAATTTTATAGTATTAATTTAATATCTTTTAAAAGCACTTTTTTAACTACTTTTTTATTTTTTTTTTTACATATATTTTCTTTTAAAAAATCTCTTATTTTTATTAGTTAATAATAGTTTTAATTTATTTACTTTTATTAAGTTTTCTACTTAATTAATTTCTTTAAATATATAAAATAATTTTTTATATATTTTTTCTTTAATACTTTTAGCTTTATAAAATAAAAGGTATATACTTACTTTTTTTTTTAAATTTGCTATAATTTTAAAGTAATTTAGTATACTTTTTTTTATTTTTTGCTTTTAAATTTAATAAAAAAATATTGTTTAGTTTAAATAAGTACTTTTTAATGCTTTTTTTAAATTAGTTATAATATTATAAAGTTTTATTAAATTTATTACTTTATATTTAATTACTATTATAAGCTTTTTTTTTTATTTTATTACTTAAAATTTTAAATTTTTAAGTAGTTATTTTATAATATTATTTATAAAATTCTTATAATTAAGTTTAGCTTAATACTTAAGTATTTTTTTAAAATATAAGCTAATAATATTAAATTTTTTATACTATATATCTAAAGTGTTTATTAATTTAAGCATAATATTTTTATAGTTTTTTAAAACCGTTTTTAATATTTAGTTTTTAACTTAGTTTATTATTTTAATTAGGTTTTAAAATTCTTATATTTAAATATTATAATTATTTAAGTTAGTATTAAAAGCAAATTGTTTTATTAAAGTTATTTTAAATACTATTTATAAAGCTTTTAATAAATTAATTAAGTTGCTATTTAATATTGTTAATAATTAAGTTAATTAACTTAAAATATTTATAACTTTTAAATAATTATTAATCTTTAATATAATAAGTTATTAAAGCTAAAAAATTTGTTTATTTTTTTTTAAAATAATATATATTTATATATTTAAGCTAACTGCTTTACTTTAAAACTTTTTGTTTTAAAATTTAAAGTTTATTAGCTTTATTAAAAATATTTCTTATTATTAATTAATTAATTTCAATATAATAATCGCTTAATTAAGCTATAACTTCTTTAATTTAATAGGTATAATATATAATAAAACTTTTAATTATTAAATATAAGCAATATTATATAAAATAGTTTAATTAATATATTAATATATATTGTTGTTATATATTATATATAATTATAACTGCGTATTTAATATAAAACCTAAATATAACTAACTTAATAAGGTGTTTAGGGGTACACCTTTTTATTGCTAGTGATTTAACTTAATATAATATTATCCTTTATATTTAATATAAGCCACCTATAAATGGCTTATAATGGCTATAAGTGACGTATATATAAGGCTAAGGACCCCCTAGGGACCCCTAGCAAGGTTGATACAGGGCTAAGGACCCCCTTGGGCCTACTAGCACCACGCTAAGTAAAAGGGGGACCTACTAAGGTAATTAATCTAAGGTCACGCCTTACAACTAACCTATTATAAAGGTTATCCTTTATATAAAGGTTTACTCTTTATAAAAAAGTTTTATATAACTAAGGTTAACTTTACTATAATTTATTATAATTTATTATAAAGCTAAAGGTTTTAAGTAGTTTAAGCGCTAAAAATAATTTATATATATAATGCTTTTTATTATATTTAATAAATAAAATTTTAATTAAGTAAGTAATATACTTTTACTTTTTTTTTTATATTACTTTATTTATAGTAGATATTATTTATTATAAATCCTTTGCTTTTAATATTATTAATAAGCTTATTTTTATTATAGCTTAAGTGCTTTTTTAAATATTAATATTTTATATTAATATATAAAACTACTTTTAATAAGTTATAAGCTTGGTATAATGTTTTGCTAAAACTAGCTATTATTATTGTTTATTTTTATAATATAAAGCGTTTATTTTTTATTATAGCGATTTTTTTTTTTTGTATTACTTTTTATACTATTATTTATAGTGCTTTTAACACTATAAATTATTATAATAGCTATTTTTTTAAACGCACTTAATATCTTTAATAATAAAAATAACTTTTTTATATTAAACTAAATATAAAAGCTTATTAAAAGCATATAAAGCTTATAAAGCTTTTAAACTAGCTTATAATAATAATTATAAGCTTAAAATAATTAATTTAATACTATTATTTATATTATTATTATTAATATTTAATATTTAAAAACTTATTATAATGTTAGCAACTATTTTATACCTTTTAAAAACCTTTTTATAACTTTTATTAAAAAGTTTATAATAACTTTTATTGTTTCTTTTATAATATAAAAGCAGTTAAGTAGAAAAATTGCTAAAAAAATTAATAACTTTTTTAAACTTTAGTGTTTAAAAGGTTTTAAAAACTTTAATTAATAAACTTAAGTACTTATTATAGTTTTTAAAGTTATAAAGATTTTAATATTTATAAAAGACTTTATTATATTATAAGCTTTTAATAACTTTAATTAAGCTATTATTTTATTGTTATTATAAAATAGCTTAAGCTTTATAATATAAGCTAATATAGCTTATATTTATAACTTTATAAAAATATTTTAAATGTTTTTAATTTTTTATAAACCTAATAATAATAGCATTAAAAAAAAATTTTATAAAGCTTTTTATATCTTAAAGTTTTTTTAAAGCACTAATTTTAGCACTTTTAATGCTAAATTTAGTAATATTATTATTTGTTTAACAAAAAAAAATGCTATAGTTAATTAAATTAATTAGTATAATAATTATTTAAAAGCTTTAAAAACCTTTTATATAATATAAATAAATTAAATATAATAAACTATTTAAATTTTTTAATTAGTACTTATATTTATTATAATTATAATAAAGTTGCTTTTTATAATTATAATAAAGTTTTTAATAATAAATACCTTATAAAATTAATAAAATAATATTAAATTAATAAATTTTTATTTAAAACTTTTTAATAATATTATTAACTAAGTAAATAAACTTTTTAAATATTTTTTTAAACTTTTTTAAAGTAAAAGTAGTAAAAAAATCGGTAGATTATTTAAGTTTTTAATTAAACCTATTAAAAAGTTTACTAAAAATACTGCTAATATATTTTTTTTAATAAATTATAACGCTATTTTTATTATATTTTTAATAAATATAATATTATTTATTTTAACAACTTTTAATTAATAAGTTAATTTAACGTAGTTAATAAACTTAAAACTTTTTAATATATATTATAAGGTTTTTTAGCTATATAATATAAATAATATAATATATATTTTTAATAGCTTTTATTAATTTAGCACTTATATTAAATTTATAAAAAATGTTTTTTTTATAATAATAATTAGTAAACTATTAAAACTATATAGTAAAAATATTATTTAATTAAAACTTTATTATTTTAATATTAAATATAGTACTTTTAAGTTAAAAAAATATTATATATATTAGAATTTAATATTAATATTATTTTTAAAGTGTTATATTACTAGTTAAAAAGGGTTTTTAAAGGACTTAAGCTAGTTAATAGTAAAGGTAGCGCTTTAATAATGCTAAAGTTTATAAATTTAGGCTTTTATTTTATTTTAAAAGGCGATTTTTAATACTTATTATAATACCTACTTATTATTTATAGCAATATAATATAAAGTAGTTACTTATTATTATTAGTTATATTTTATTATACTTATATAATACTATTTAAACTTTAATTTAAATATATTAAGCATTTAATATATCTACCTTTTAATAATTAAAAGTAAAACTAAAAAACTTAAGCAAAAACTTTTTGCTTTTTAATTAAAACACCTTTAAAGCGTTTATAGTTCTACTTTAAATCTTTAATTAAAAGCTTTATTATGTTTTAGCAGTTTTTTAGTTAAAAAAAAAAAAAAAGAGTGTAGCTTTTTAGCTTTTATTTTTTGTTTTGCTAGTTGCTATTAGTATATTATTAGCTATAGTTTGCTATTATATTATTTTTAAAATTTATTTTTTTTGCTTTTATTATACTTTTTTGCTTTTTATTAATATTTAAGCTATTTTATATATAAATAGTAAGCTTTAAGCTAAAAACTAGCGCATTATTTTATAAGCTACTTTTAAGCTGCTTATAATTTAATTATAATTTAAGCTAGTAATAAAAAGGTTATAAAGCTAAGTAGTTAAGTTAGTTTTTTTTTTTTTAAATTTTAAGCAATATAAAAATTTATATAATGCTATTTTTTTGCTTTTTATATAGTTATAAAAAAGTATAGCTATATTTAGTACCTTTTTTAAAAAAAAAAAAGCTTTTAACTTTAATATCTTTATATAAATTTATAATAAAGCTAAAGCTTTATATTTTTAAAGTTTATAATAAAAGTTTATTATATTTATTAAATAAATTTTTTTAGTTTTTTTTAATAATTTTTTTATTATTAAAGTTAATACTATTAAGCTTTAGCTTTTTTTTGCTTTATTATTAGCTTTATTTTATTTTTTAAGCTAATATTTTTTTAAAGCCTTTTTTATTATATTTTAACTTTACTATTTTTTTACTTCCTTTTTTTTTTTATGCTATTTTTAATTATTTGTTATATATTTTACTAGGTTTTTTTTAATAATAACTTTATTTACTTTTATTTTACTTGCTTTTTGCTTTTATTTTTAATTGTGTTTTTTTTTAAAACTAAATATTTAACTTTTTTTTAAATAGTTTTTTTTTTGCCTAAAATTACTAACTTGTTTTTAAAATTATATAACCTAGTATTTAAGTAAGTATAAAAAAAAAAGCAGTTTAATTTTAACTTTAAAAAATAAATTAAAATTATTTTATATACTTTTTTAACTACTTTAAAATATTTTAACTATTTTTTAATTAAATTTTTTACTATTTTTTTTGCTTAGCTTTTACTAAGCTTATACTATATAAACAAACTATATATAATTATACTTTAAATTATTTTTATATATATTTTTTTTATTTTAAATATATTATACTTTTATATAATAACAACTAATTTTATTAAAATAAAATTTTAACGTTTAAGTTTTTATTAAAGTTTTTTTAAATAATAATATTGTTTTAATTTATAGTTTAATTATACTTTTAAAAAATATATACTTTTTTTTAGTTTAATTTATATATTTTTTAATTAAATTAAAATAAAATTAACTTTATATTATTTTATAAAGTATATTAGTTTATTTTTTATTAAATTAAAATTTATTTTATATTATAATATTTAACTTTTATACTTTATATATACTTATATTAAATGCTTATAGTTTTTTTTTATATTTAATTTTATTATTATAAAGTTTATATTATTTATAAACTTTATTATAACTAGCTTTTTTTTTGTTAATTTTTTATATAAAATAATTATATATAGTAAAAATAATACTAGTAATAATAAAGATTTTTATAGTATGCTTATAATTAAAACCTTTTTTATTATATTTTTACTATTAAATAATAATATTATTATTTATTTTATAAAGTAACTTTAAAGCTAGTTTTAAATTTATTATTATTATTATTAGTTATATTTTATTATGTTTATATAATATTATTTAAACCTTAATTTAAATATATTAAGCATTTAATACGCTTGCTTTTTAATAATTAAAAGTAAAACTAGAAAACTTAAGCGAAAACTTTTTGTTTTTTAGTTAAAACACTTTTAAAGCGTTTATAGTTCTGCTATAGATTTTTAATTAAAGGCTTTACTATGCTTTAGTAGTTTTTTGGTTAAAAGAAAAAATAAAAAATAAAAAATAAAAATAAAAAAAGGTGCAGCTTTTTAAGCTTTGCGTTTTTTTGTTTTGCTAGTTGTTATTAGTATACTATTAGTTATAATTTGCTATTATATTATCTTTAAAACTTATTTTTTTTGCTTTTATTATACTTTTTTGCTTTTTATTAATATTTAAGCTATTTTATATATAAGTAATAAATTTTAAATTAAAAACTAATATATTATTTTATAAGCTATTTTTAAGCTGCTTATAATTTAATTATAATTTAAGCTAGTAATAAAAAGGTTATAAAGCTAAGTAGTTAAGTTAGTTTTTTTTTTTTTAAATTTTAAGCAATATAAAAATTTATATAATGCTATTTTTTTGCTTTTTATATAGTTATAAAAAAGTATAGCTATATTTAGCACTTTTTTTTAAAAAAAAAAAGCTTTTAAGTTTAATATCTTTATATATATTTATAATAAAACTAAAGCTTTATATTTTTAAAGTTTATAATAAAAGTTTATTATATTTATTAAATAGGTTTTTTTAATTTTTTTTAGTAGTTTTTTTATTATTAAAACTAATATTATTAAACTTTAGCCTTTTTTTACTTTATTATTAGCTTTATTTTATTTTTTAAACTAATATTTTTTTAAAGCTTTTTTTATTATATTTTAACTTTGCTATTTTTTTACTTATTTTTTTTTTTTTACGCTATTTTTAATTATTTATTATATATTTTATTAGGTTTTTTTTAGTAGTAATTTTATTTACTTTTATTTTACTTGCTTTTTGTTTTTATTTTTAATTATGTTTTTTTTAAAACTAAATATTTAACTTTTTTTTAAATAATTTTTTTTTTACTTAAAATTATTAACTTATTTTTAAAATTATATAACTTAATATTTAAATAGGTATAAAAAAAAAACAGCTTAGTTTTAATTTTAAAAAGTAAATTAAAGTTACTTTATATACTTTTTTAATTATTTTAAAATATTTTAATTATTTTTTAATTAAATTTTTTATTATTTTTTTTACTTAGCTTTTATTAAGCTTATATTATATAAATAAATTATATATAATTATATTTTAAATTATTTTTATATAAATTTCTTTTGTTTTAAGTATATTATATTTTTATATAGTAATAATTAATTTTATTAAAGTAAAATTTTAGTATTTAAGTTTTTATTAAAATTTTTTTAAATAGTAACACTATTTTAATTTATAGTTTAATTATACCTTTAAAAAATATATACTTTTTTTTAATTTAATTTATATATTTTTTAGTTAAATTAAAATAAAATTAACTTTATATTATTTTATAAAATATATTAGTTTGTTTTTTATTAAGTTAAAATTTATTTTATATTATAATATTTAATTTTTATACTTTATATATATTTATATTAAATGCTTATAGTTTTTTTTTATATTTAATTTTATTATTATAAAGTTTATATTATTTATAAACTTTATTATAATTAGCTTTTTTTTTATTAATTTTTTATATAAAATAATTATATATAATAAAAATAATATTAATAATAATAAAAATTTTTATAGTATATTTATAATTAAAACTTTTTTTGCTATATTTTTATTATTAAATAATAATATTATTATTTATTTTATAAAATAGCTTTAAAGTTAATTTTAAATTTATTAAAAAAAGCCTTTTTTTTATAATACTTTTAATAATTTTATATAGTTTATTATATTAAAAGCTTTTAAAATATTTAGTTATAATAATATTAATATTAAATTATATTTTTAATTATTATAAATTATTTTTATTATAACTTTAATTATTAATTTTATAAATTTTTATAGTTTATTTTTTATTTGTTTTTTTAATAATAGTATAAACTTTTTTATTATAATTAAAATATATATATTTATTATTTTTTTAATTATTTTGCTTATTATATTAAATAATAAAATTAGCTTATAACTATTAAGCTTTTTAAACTTTTTTAAAGTCTTTTTTAGTTTTATTAAAATTATTATAATTATATTTTAAAGCTATTTTAAATAGTATTTATATATAAAATTTTATTAAGCTAATATTATTATTATTTTTATAACTTTTTATTTATATGCTTTTAAAAATCTTATTAGTAAAAAGTTATTTTTTAATGCTTTTTAAAGTTTAATTTTTTTTAAGATTTTTTTAATTTTTTTTATTTTAATTTTTTTTTATATTTTAAATAAGTATTTTATATGCTTTTTTTACTTTTTTAAGTTTAATAAGTTAATTTTTAAAGTAAAAAAAAACTTAATTATTAATATTTTTATTTTTTTTATATAAATAATTACTTATTTTTTTTTTTTTTTAAGGTTTAAAAAACTTTTTTTTATTAAAAAGGCTTAGCTTTTAAAGCGTGTTTATTTTTTTAAAGTTTAAAGTTTTAAATTATTTTTTAAAGCTTTTATTATATTTTATTATTATTATTTTTATTATTTTTTGTAAATAATTTGCTTTTATTTTGCTTTTACTTTAGTTATTTTCTTTTTTTAATATTAAAATATTGTTTTATAATATTTTTTTTCTTTTTTTTTAGCTTTTTTTATAGCTTTTTAAACTTTTTATAACTATTATAAAGCTATTTTTTTTATTATAGCTTTTTTTTTTAAAGCTATTATATTTATTATTTTAATTAGTTTTATTATTAAATATTTAATATATTTATTTATATTTATTATTATATTAAAACTTTTTAATATTTATAATTTAAATGTTTTAATTATTATTAATATTTTATTTAATATTTTTTAACTTTAGCTTTTAAATAATTAAAAGCTTAATATTAAGTTTTTTTTATTATAAATTTAAAAGCTTTAAAAAATATAATTAAATTTTATTTATTTTAAGCTTTTAAATATTTTTACTAAAAGTTTTTTATTAGCTTATATTAAATTAATTATTTTATTTTTTTTTTATTTTTTAATAGTTTTTTGCTTTTTTTTTTTTATAATATTATTATATAGCGTTTTAAATATTAGTTTTTAAGCTTTTATTAAGCTTAAGATTTTTTTATAATATATTAAAGTTTTTTTTATTTTATTTTATAACAATAAATATATATTTATATTTTTTATTACTATATTTTGCGTTTTTTTTTACTTTTTTTTTAAGCTTAATTATTAAGCTTATTTTATTTTTACTTAAATTTAATTTTATATATATTAATTATATAATAATTAGTTTTTTTTTATTTATTAAAAAAAAAGTTGTTTTTATTTAATTATAACTAGCTTTTTTTATTTATAAATTACTTATAATTTATTTATTAATATATAGTATTATATATTTAAAATTAATATATATTATATTATATTAGCTTAATTTAAAATAATATAATTAAAAAAGTTTTTTTTTTTTTTTTTTTTATAATAATAGCTTTTATAATATTATTATATTATATTTTTTTAGTAATTTAAAAGTTATTATTATATATATTTTTAATTTTATAATATTTTAAAATAAAGCATTAAATTTTATTAGCTTAAAATAAAAGTATTTTTTTTATTATTTAAGTTTAATTATGCTTTTAAAGCAAAAAAAAAAAAAAGCTTTTTTAAATTTAATTTAAATATATTAGCTTTTTTTAAAAAAAAAGCTTATATTTTAACTTTTAAAGCTATTAAAGTTATATTTATTATTTTAAAACAATTAAGCTTTAATATTATTAACTAAGTTATTTTTAATATTATTAATTAATATAATCTTAGTTTTTTTATAAATAAGCTAAATATTAATTACTTTTAAAATTAAATTTTTTATTAATTATTTTAGTTTTAATTTATTAGTTTATATTTACTTTAAATATAAAATTATATTAGCTAATATTAATATATTTTTTATATTATTATTATTTAGCTTTAAAAAACTTTATACTTTTTTAAAAAAGCTAAATAACTTTTTTTATAATTTATATACTTTATTATTTTTAATTTAAATTTTTTTTAAATTAAATATTTTTTTTTTTACTTTTATATATTATATTATTATATAAAAAACATTTACTTTTATTTTTATAAAACTTTTTTATATATTTAAACTTATAATACTTAAAATATTATATAATTTTTATATTTTTTAAAAATAGCTTATAATTATATATTATTATTTTTTATATAGCTTTTTTTTAATATAAAGTCTTTATAATTTTTATATTAATATAATATATTAATAAACTAATATAATAGCTTTTTAAATTAACTAATAAAATTAAATATATTTTATTTATACTAGCTTTATTTTATTTATAAATATTTTAAAAAAGATTTATTAAGTTTATATATATATTTTAAAGTATTTTTATATTAATACCTTTTATAATTATTATATAATTTCTTTTAGTTTTTATTACACTTTTATTAAACGTTTATTTTATTTATAAATTAGTTTATTTATATTATATTACTTTTTTTTTAAATATAACTATTATATTTTTATTTAATAGTTTTTTTACTGTAATTACTTTTATTATTTTAATTGCTATATTTATTATTTTTACTGTTTTTTTAGCTATATACGCTATAAAAGCTAGGTTAAGTTTAGCTTATATTAAAACTTTATAGTTATATTAAATAAAAAGTATTATATGATTTAAAAGCACTAAAAAGCTAATTATTAAGTAGTTTATAACTAATATTATAATCGCTTAAGTTTAATTAATAATAAATATACTGCTTTTTTTTAGTTTATATATTACTATATATAATTTATTAATATTTTGTTTAATAGCTAAGTTATTTTAAGCTTTTTTTTTTTTTTTTTTACGTTTTAATATAAAAGTTTTTTATTAAGCTTTTAATATATTTTTTATTAGTATTTTTATATTTAAAAAATTTTTTTAACTAATAAAAACTATTAAAAATTATATTTATTTTTTTATTTTATTTTTTTTTTACTTTGCTTTTTTATTTACTTTGCTATTATTTTGTTATTAAAGCAACCTTTTAATATTAAAGCTTGCAATTAAGTGGTATAAAAACTACTTTAACTTTTTTGCGTTATTATTTAACACTATTAAGTTTACTATACTTTACGCTATATCTTTAAGTTTAATATAACCGCATTTTTAAATACTTTTACCTTTTAAAAAGTAGTATATTTAAATTATTTAATATAAAAAAAAAAGCTTAAAAAGTTATTTATATTTTAAACTTTTTAATATCTACCCCTTTTTAATCTTTTAAATTTATTAAAAAAAGCTTTTTTTTTATAGCACTTTTAATAGCTTTATATAATTTATTATATTAAAAGCCTTTAAAATATCTAGCTATAATAATAATAATATTAAATTATATTTTTAATTATTATAAATTATTTTTGTTATAACTTTAATTACTAGTTTTATAAATTTTTATAATTTATTTTTTATTTATTTTTTTAATAATAACATAAACTTTTTTATTATAGCTAAAATATATATATTTACTACTTTTTTAATTATTTTATTTATTATATTAAGTAATAAAATTAATTTATAGCTATTAAGCTTTT
Organism: Xylaria hypoxylon; assembly: GCA_902806585.1. Classification (NCBI taxonomy): domain Eukaryota; kingdom Fungi; phylum Ascomycota; class Sordariomycetes; order Xylariales; family Xylariaceae; genus Xylaria; species Xylaria hypoxylon. Next base: position 2,027,153 of record CADCXB010000018.1, on the reverse strand, counting down.
TAAGCTTTTTTAAGGTTTTTTTTAATTTTATTAAAATTATTATAATTATATTTTAAAGCTATTTTAAATAATATTTATATATAAAACTTTATTAAACTAATATTTTTATTATTTTTGCTATTTTTTATTTATATACTTTTAAAAATTTTATTAATAAAAAGTTATTTTTTAGCGCTTTTTAAAATTTAGCTTTTTTTAAGATTTTTTTAATTTTTTTTGTTTTAATTTTTTTTTATATTTTAAATAAGTATTTTATAAGCTTTTTTTACTTTTTTAAGTTTAATAAGTTAATTTTTAAAGTAAAAAAAAACTTAGCTACTAATATTTTTGCTTTTTTTATATAAGTAATTATTTACTTTTTTTTTTTTTTAAAGTTTAAAAGATTTTTTTTTGCTAAAAAAGCTTAGCTTTTAAAATATACTTATTTTTTTAAGGTTTAAAATTTTAAATTATTTTTTAAAGCTTTTATTATATTTTATTACTATTATTTTTATTATTTTTTATAAATAATTTACTTTTATTTTATTTTTGCTTTAGTTGCTTTTTTTTTTTAATATTAAAATATTATTTTATAACATTTTTTTTTTTTTTTTTTAGCTTTTTTTTTAACTTTTTAAACCTTTTATAATTATTATAAAGTTGCTTTTTTTATTATAGCTTTTTTTTTTAAAGCTATTATATTTATTATTTTAATTAGTTTTATTATTAAATATTTAATATATTTATTTATATTTATTATTATATTAAAATCTTTTAATATTTATAATTTAAATATTTTAATTATTATTAGTATTTTATTTAATATTTTTTAGCTTTAGCTTTTAAATAACTAAAAGTTTAATATTAAGTTTTTTTTATTATAAATTTAAAAGCTTTAAAAAATATAATTAAATTTTATTTATTTTAAGCTTTTAAATATTTTTATTAAAAGTTTTTTATTAGCTTATATTAAATTAATTATATTATTTTTTTTTTATTTTTTAATAATTCTTTACTTTTTTTTTTTTATAATATTATTATATAACATTTAAAATATTAATTTTTAAGCTTTTATTAAGCTTAAAATTTTTTTATAATATATTAAAGTTTTTTTTTTTTTTTTTATAACAATAAATATATATTTATATTTTTTATTATTATATTTTGCTTTTAATTTACTTTTTTTTTAAGCTTAATTATTAAGCTTATTTTATTTTTATTTAAATTTAATTTTATATATATTAATTATATAATAACTAGTTTTTTTTTGTTTACTAAAAAAAAAATTGCTTTTATTTAATTATAGCTAACTTTTTTTATTTATAAATTACTTATAATTTATTTATTAATATATATTATATTATATTAATTTAACTTAAAATAATATAATTAAAAAAGTTTTACTTTTTTTTTTTTTATAATAATAACTTTTATAATATTATTATATTATATTTTTTTAATAATTTAAAAGCTATTATTATATATATTTTTAATTTTATAATGTTTTAAAATAAAGCATTAAGTTTTATTAGCTTAAAATAAAAGTATTTTTTTTATTATTTAAATTTAGTTGCGCTTTTAAAGTAAAAAAAAAAAAAAGCCTTTTTAAATTTAATTTAAATATATTAGCTTTTTTTAAAAAAAAAGCTTATATTTTAGCTTTTAAAGCTATTAAAGGTATACTTATTACTTTAAAGCAATTAAGCTTTAATATTATTAACTAAGTTATTTTTAATATTATTAATTAATATAATTTTAGTTTTTTTATAAGTAAATTAAATATTAGTTATTTTTAAAGTTAAACTTTTTATTAATTACTTTAATTTTAGTTTATTAGTTTATATTTGCTTTAAATATAAAATTATATTAATTAATATTAATATATTTTTTATATTATTATTATTTAGCTTTAAAAAACTTTATACTTTTTTAAAAAAGCTAAATAATTTCTTTTATAATTTATATACTTTATTATTTTTAGTTTAAATTTTTTTTAAGTTAAATACTTTTTTTTTTTACTTTTATATATTATATTACTATATAAAAAGCATTTATTTTTATTTTTATAAAACTTTTTTATATATTTAAACTTATAATATTTAAAGCATTATATAACTTTTATATTTTTTAAAAACAACTTATAATTATATTTTATTACTTTTTATATCGCTTTTTTTTAATATAACGCTTTTATAATTTTTATATTAATATAATATATTAATAAGCTAATATAATAGTTTTTTAAGTTAGTTAATAAAATTAAATATATTTTATTTATATTAGCTTTATTTTATTTATAAATATTTTAAAAAAAATTTACTAAGTTTATATATATACTTTAAAATATTTTTATATTAATATTTTTTATAATTACTATATAATTTTTTTAGTTTTTATTATACTTTTATTAAACGCTTATTTTATTTATAAATTAGCTTGTTTATATTATATTGCTTTTTTTTTTAAATATAATTATTATATTTTTATTTAATAGTTTTTTTACTATAATTACTTTTATTATTTTAATTGCTATATTTATTATTTTTATTATTTTTTTAGCTATATATGCTATAAAAACTAAATTAAATTTAGCTTATATTAAAACTTTATAATTATATTAAATAAAAAGTATTATATGATTTAAAAGCATTAAAAAGCTAATTATTAAGCAGCTTATAACTAATATTATAATTACTTAAGTTTAATTAGCAATAAATATACTATTTTTTTTTAGTTTATATATTATTATATATAATTTATTAATATTTTGTTTAATAGCTAGGTTATTTTAGGTTTTTCTTTTTTTTTTTTTTATGTTTTAACGTAAAAGTTTTTTATTAAGCTTTTAATATATTTTTTATTAATGTTTTTATATTTAAAAATTTCTTTTAACTAATAAAAACTACTAAAAATTATATTTATTTCTTTATTTTATTTCTTTTTTACTTTGCTTTTTTGCTTACTTCGCTGTTATTTTGCTATTAAAACAACTTTTTAGTGCTAAAGCCCGCGATTAAGTAGTGCAAAGACTGCTTTAACCTTTTTGCGCCACCGTTTAGCACTATTAGGTCCGCTATACCTTGCGCTATATCTTTAAGTTTAATACGACCGCGTTTCTAGGTGCTTTTACCCCTTAAAAAACAGTATATCTAAATTATTTAATATAAAAAGCAAAGCTTAAAAAGTTATTAATGTTTTAAACTTTTAATTTAAAGCTAAAAGTAATTACTTAAAAGTAATATATTTTTTAAATTATAAATATTATAAAATATTATAACGTTTAAAACTTTTAATATAGCGGGTGGTTTATTTTTTATAATTAAAAAAAAAAAAAAAACAGTAGATTTAAAAATTTTTAACGTAATTAAAGGCAACTTTTTATAAGGTAGCAACTTAAAAAATAGCATACTTTTAAAAGTACTTAAACTTTTTAAGCTTTTAAAATTAGCTATGTTTTAATACTATAAGCTAAAGTATATAAGGCTTTTATTGTTAAAAGAAACTGCTAAAATTATTATAAAGCTTTTATGCTTTGATTTTATTAATAAAAAAGACTTTTTTTATAAAAAGTACGCTTTAAATAAAGCTATTAAATATTTAACTTTTATTAAAGTTAATAATTTACTTATTGTTTTAAGTGTTATAATAAGTGATTTATTTATTATAAAGCTAATATTATACTTTTAAACCTTTTATATTTTGATTTTAATAAAATAAAAAATATGTTATTACTAAATTTAATTGTTAAAAAATAAATTAATAACTATTGTTTATATTATTATAAAAAAAGTATTTAAGGGTTTAAAAAACTGTTATAATTACTATTTAGCTTATTTTTACTTTGATTTAAATATTAAAGTAAATAATAGCTTTATTAGTAATTAGTTATAAGCTAAAGGTATTAACTTTAATATTTTTAGCTTTTATATATATAAATAAAATAGCTTAGTAAAATAATTTATTAAAGTAATTTTTAATTGCTTATAAATTATTTTATAAGCTTTTAAGCTATTATTATACCTTTAGTGCTATATTATAGCGCTTATAATAAACTTAATTAATTATATAAAGGTTATTAATGAGGATTTAACTTTTTATTAGCTGTTATATAATAAGCTAAAACTTAATTTAATACTTTATATACTTGTTTTAACTTGTTATAAAGTTATAAGCTTTAAATGCTTATTAATTATATTTTATAAATTATAAGTTAAAACTTATAAGCTTATTAAATATATTAAATATAATAAGATTTTAGTAATAATTAGTATTAAAACTTATTTGGTTTATATATTTAAATATTATTTAATTATTTAGTTTATAATATTAAAGCTATTAAAAATACTAATTTTAATAAATAAAGCTTTTATTAATAGTAAAACTTTTTTATTAAAGAACTTACTTAGTATAAATTTATTTAAAACCTATTTATTTTTTAGCAAATTTATTTTTAATAATAACTTTTAGTTATATATACTACTTATTATAAAAAACTTAAAAAGCGCTACACCTATTAAAACATTAAATTTAAAAAAGGTAATAATATTTATACTTTTTATTTTTTTACTAAATTTAACTATTTTAATAAAATTACTTTTTATTTTATTAAAATTTAAAATAAAATATAAAATAATAAATAATAATTTAAAGGGTAATTTAATAGATTTAAACTTTATTAAACTTTTTATAAATTTAATAGTTTAAAGTATTATTTATGTTATTATAACTGCTTTAAAAAAGCTTAATATATTAAAATAAGCGTTAAAAATACTTAAAGGTTTTTTATGATTATAAGTAATTAGGTTTAAACTTTAATAGCTATTAAAATTTAAAGCTTTTTATTTTTTACTTGTTAAAGACTTTAAAAAATATTTTATAAATAGCTATTAGGTGTTAAAACGCAAGCTAAATTAATAAAAATTAATTATTAAATATAAAGCTAAATTTATTATTAAAAGCTTTAAATAAACTTTTAGCACTGATTTTATAAAGACTTTTATAACTATTGCTATTTTATTTACTTAATAAATTTTATTAGCTTTAACAGCTATTAAAAACTAAGAAATTAAATAAATTAATTTTATAAAAGCTTTTTTTAATAGTAACTTTATTAAAACTTTTTATATTAAACTTTTAAAAAGCTTAGGGATTATTTTAAAAAACTTTAAAATTTTAAAATTAATAGTTTAATATAGCTATAAGCTTAAATTATAATAAGTTTTTTAGCTATTATAAACTTTATATAACTTAAAGCAAGCTTTTAAATAATAGCAAAAAAAGTTATTTTAGCTATTAAAAAGCTTAAATTTTAGGCTTTTAACTAATAATACCTTTATATACTATAAAATAACTTTAAATATTTTTATAATAACTTATATTAATAACTACTTATTAATTAGCTTAAATATTTATTATATTTAAAGCTTAAAAACTAAAATTAATACTATATATAGTATTAAAAACTAAAGCTTTATAGCTTGGTTTTTAAGTGCTAAAATTAAGTATAATAAGCTTAGCTATAAACTATATTTATAATAGCTTTAATATATTAAATAAGCTTTAAAAAAGCTAAAATTAAAAAATATTAAACTTATTAAAATTTTATTATAACTTAAAATTATAAAACTAAAAAAATATAGGTTTTTACTAATATTTATTAAAGCTTATTATTATTTAGTGCTTATAAAGACTATAAATTACTTAATATAAATTATTAAACTTAATATAATATTTATTTGCTAATAGCTAGCTACTTATATATAGCACTTTTATAAATTATACTTTATAATAAGTATAAGGTTATTTAAGTACTTAAAAGGCACTATAAAATTAACTTTAGTATTTAAAAATTTAAAAGGCTTTATATTTTTTAGCAAAACTTTTAGTTATTTATTTATAGTTTTTAATAATAATAATTATATTAAGTGCTTTAAAACCATTAAATTTATTTAAAAATATATTATTATAATAGCTAAGGTTATTATAAGCTAAAAAATTAAAAAAGCTAGTATAATAACTTTTTTAATATTAAAAGCTAAATATATAACATTTATAAAAGCTATAAAAAAAGCTTAGTAGTTAAAAAGCTTTTATAATAAAATTTAATTACTAATTTTAAAGCTTATAATAATATATAATAATACTATAAAAGTTATAATAATTATTAAAAACTTTAAATATTATTAATATATTAAATATACTTTTATAAAATTTTACCTTATTAAAAATATTTATAAAGCTTAATTAGTAAATATACGCTATATTTTTACTATTAAAATAATAGCTAATAAGCTAATTAAGGCTTTAATACTTACTAAACAAACTAATTTTTAGTAGATGTTAAGCTTATTAGCTAGTACTTTAATTAAGAGGGCGTATTAAAATATATTAGCAACTATAAGTGTTTATAAAGAGGGTATAGCTTTTTAGCTATAGCTTTGCTAATAAGGCTAGCAGTTATTATAGGTGGCATATATGCTATACTTATATAAGCTACTTATAAGTGGCTTATAGTAGCTATAGGTGATATATATATAAGGCTAAAGACTTTTTAGGGACCTTTAGCAAGGTTGATATAAGGTTAAAGACCTTTTTTATTAGATATAAGCGATGTTATATAAGTTGGTTTAATTAATATATTAATATATGTTGTTATTATGTGTTATATGTAATTATAACTATGTATTTAGTGTAAAACCTAAATATAACTAACTTAAAAAGGTGTTTAAAGGTATACCTTTTTATCGCTAATAATTTAACTTAATATAATATTATTTTTTATATTTAATATACCTCTTTAAGAATTACTTTTTAAGGAGAGATTTTTATACTTAACCTTTAGTTATTTATTAATTTAATTTTTCTTTAATTAAAAAGTTTTTTAATAAATCTTAATTATTATTATATATTTTTTAAAGTTTTTGTTATTTTTAAGACTTTTTAATATTAATAAGGCTTAATTATATTAAAAGGGTTTTTTATTTTTTTTTTAAAAGTGCTTTAATTAAATTATTTGCAATTATATTATTTATAGGGATATATTTTACTTATAAGGTTTAATTTAAAACTTTTTAATATAATTAATAATTATAAATATTAATATAATAAAGCTTAGTTTAAAAGACGGCAGTATTTTTAGTTACTAAACTAATAGTTTACTAATTATTATATTAAATTTAAATTTATTTATTATTTAATATAACACCTAGTTTTTTAATTAATTAACTAATAAATATAGCTTTTTTAGCAGCTTATATAAAAGTAAATAGCTTAGCTTTTATAGTTAATATAGTAATAATATTTTATTTATTAGCTTTTTATTTAATAACTTTATTAAATAATATTATTATATAAGCTTAAAAGCTTTTTTAATTAATAATATTATTAGCAAACAAAAAGTCGCTAGCTATAATAAACTTATTTTTATTTTTAAACTATAAAGCATAATATTAAATTTAAAATAAGTACTTAAAAAGTTAATTAGTTATATTATAATACTTTAGTTTTAAATTAAGGTTAAATCTTAAAAGTTTAAATATATTAAAAGCTATATTTAAATAAGTAATAATAATAATATATATAATTAATTTTTTTTTTTAGTAGTTATAAATCTTTTATTTTGTTATTATTTTTTAATTTTAAAGTAGTTTTATAAAATAACTTATAACTTTTTAATATATAAAGATTATAATAACTAAATCAATTTTTTTGCAATTTTAAATAACTTTAACTTTAAAAAATTATTATAAGTCTTTTTTAATTATTTAGTAGTAACGTTTAAGCTTGTAAATATTTAAGTAATAATTATGTTTGCTTTTTAATAAATAAACTATGTATATATAATACTTAAAGTAATAATAAAAAGTTAATATTTTTTTTATAAAGTTTATTTTTTTTACTATATAAAGCTTAATAGTTTGAAAACTATTAAAGGTTTATAATAACTTTATTTTTATATATATTTTTTATTAAGTGTTATATTAATAAAAATATTAACTATATTATATTATTTAAGTTTAAAGTTAAACTTAATAATAATAACTATAAATGTTTTAAATAATTGTTTTATAAGTATAAAAGTATAAGTATTTTTTTTGTTTATAAATTGCTAGTTTTTTATATTATAAGCCTAGCTTTATTTTTTTAATAATAATTATGTTTATTAAACTTATAAACATATACTTATATATAATTAAAAGTTAGTTTTTAAATAATATATATATTAACTTTTACTAAATTTTAATAACTTTTATATGTTATAATTTTAAAAAATTTTTATATTAAAGCTTGCTTTAAACTTTAAAAGGTATAAAGTTTATAAAGATTTTTATTTAATAAAAATATTATTTATTAATAAAATTTATTTTAAGCTTTTAAGTTATTGGTTTATTACTTTATAATAATTAAGTTTATTATTTTAATAAAAAGTTTATTATTAAAAAGCTTTATTAAAACTTAGCTTTATTAATTAAGTTATATTATAACTTTATAATATATAAGCAAAATAGCTTTTAATATAAAAGTTATAATTAATTATATTTTGCTTTACTTTTTATTATTTTTATTTTTAAAACTTTTTAAATATAATTATTTTATTTTTATAAAATTTTTTAATTAAAAGTAATTAATAAGTTTATAAACTTTATTTAGTTTTTAGCAAAAAATAAGTTTATAAACTTTTAGTTTTTATAATTAGTTATAAATTTTTAAAGTATTTGTTTGGTTTAAAAATATTTTAGTTAATAAAGCTTTAAATTTTTATTAATAGTTTAAAAAAAGTTATCTTTTAATTTATTTAAGTTTTTTAAAAAAGTACTTTTTTTGTTAAATATAGCATCTTTAATAATAATAACTTTATTAGTTTTAAATAACTAAATTTTATAGGTAGTAAAAGATTAGTAGCTAATTAAGTAGCTAATTTAAGCTTTAAAATTAAGTTTTTTTTGTTTTTTTTACTTTTTTTAAGCAATAAATGTTATAGTATATGCTTTATATTTATATACTTTTAAATAAAATAAAATAAATATTTTATTTCTTTTAATAATACTATTTTATAATTAAAAATAAAAGTAAAACTTTTTATATAAAGTTCTTTAGTTAAAAATATACTTAAGTACTTTATTATATAAGTAAATAGCTGCTTTAACTATTTTTACCTATAAATAAATAAGTAGTTTATATTTATTTCTTATTAATTTTACCTTTTACTTAATTACTTTTTTTATTTTTTCAGCTTTTTTATTTAAGTTTTAAGTATTAAGTAGTAATACTTTAAACACTATTTCTTTAGTGTTTTAAAAGTGTTATATAAGTCTTAATATTTTATTAAAGTCTAATATTATTTTATTATTATATTTTATAATTAACACCTTTATTTTATAATAATTTTATAAGTATTTAATTAAGTAATTAAAAGCTATAACAATTAAAAAAGCTTTTTAATTTATAAGGTAATAGTTAAAAGTAAATCCTAAATAGTAATTTATAGCTAATATTATATATTATTTATTTTTATTATTTTTTTAAAGGTTTTTATAGTTATAAAAGTTAATAGCTAGTTTTATACCTATTTATATAAGCTTTTTTTTTAGTAATTAATTAATTTAATAAGTAATTTTTAATACTACGTATATTTTATATTAAGTAGTTTTTATTTTATTGCTTTTATTAAAAGCTTGGCAAATTTTTACTTTTTAAAATAAAAACACTAAATATTATAATGCTTTTAATTTTAGGTATTTTATTTATAAGTGCTATTTAAAAAGGTCACCTTTTAATAGTGGCTTTTTTATATAAAAGTTTAATTTGTTTTATTTAATATAAATTAATTGTGTTTGTTTTATAAATGGTATAAAGTTAAGCTGTTTTTTTTTTTAAAGTAGTTAGTAAGTAGTTTGTTATTTTATTAGCATTTTAGTTAGTTAAGCACTTAAAAAAATATAAGGTTTATAGCTATAATTAGGTAATACACTACGTTATATAACCTATATACCTTTGGTTTTTTAAAGCCTTAAATTTTAATATTTATTTTTTTAAATCTTTTAATTAATATAATGCCATTTTTTATATATACTATATTATTTAAATTAAAAGGTTAAAAGTTTAAAAACTTGTTAATTTTATTAAAAATATATAATATAGTTTTTAAATTAAAAATAACTAAATTTTTTAGTTAATAAGTAGTTAAACTTGTTAGCTTATTTTTTATTATAAAGGTAGTTTATGCTATTTTTTTTTATAGTTAATTATTATAACTTAGTTTTTTTTTTTTAAATTTTTTAATTTAAAGTTATTTAATTTTTTTTACTAATTTAATATCTTTTTTTATTTGCTTTTAAATAAGGTTTTAAACTGTTTTATTAAAAATAAAGTTTTTAAAAGCTAGTTTTAAAAATATATACTAGTATTTCTTTAGTAAATATACTTATAAGCAAAGCTTATAATCTATAGTTAATCTTATAATATTAATTTGATATTTTTTAAAAGCACTTTTTTAACTGCTTTTTTGTTTTTTTTCTTACGCATATCTTTTTTTAAAAGATCTTTTATTTTTATTAGTTAATAGTAGTTTTAATTTATTTACCTCTATTAAGTCTTTCGCTTAATTAGTTTTTTTAAATATATAAAATGATTTTTTATGTATTTTTTTTTTAGTACCTTTAGCTTTATAAAACAAAAGGTATATGCTTGCTTTTTTTTTTAAATCTACTATAATTTTAAAGTAATTTAGTATACCTTTTTTTATTTTTTGCTTTTAAATCTAATAAAAAAATATTATTTAATTTAAGTAAGTATTTTTTAATACTTTTTTTAAGTTAGTTATAATATTATAAAGTTTTATTAAATTTATTACTTTATACTTAATTACTATTACAAGCTTTTCTTTTTATTTTGTTGCTTAAAATCTTAAATCTTTAAGTAGTTATTTTATAATATTATTTATAAAATTTTTATAATTAAGTTTAACTTAATACTTAAGTATTTTTTTAAAGTATAAGCTAATAGTACTAAGTTTTTTATATTATATATTTAAAATATTTATTAGTTTAAATATAATATTTTTATAGTTTTTTAAAACTATTTTTAATATTTAGTTTTTAATTTAGTTTATTATTTTAGTTAGGTTTTAAAATTCTTATATTTAAATATTATAATTATTTAAATTAGTATTAAAAGCAGATTATTTTATTAAAATCATTTTAAATACTTTTTATAAAGCTTTTAATAAATTAATTAAGTTGCTATTTAATATTATTAATAATTAAGTTAATTAACTTAAAGTATTTATAACTTTTAAATAATTACTAATTTTTTATATAATAAGTTATTAAAGCCAAAAATTTTTTTTTTTTTTTTTTAAAGTAATATACACCTATATATTTAAGCTAACTACTTTACTTTAAAACTCTTTATTTTAAAATTTAAAGTTTATTAGCTTTGTTAAAAATATTTTTTATTATTAATTAGTTGATTTTAATATAATAATCGCTTAATTAAGCTATAGCTTTTTTAATTTAATAAGTATAATATATAATAAAACTTTTAATTATTAAATATAAGCAATATTATATAAGTTAATTTAATTAATATATTAATATATATTGTTGTTATATATTATATATAATTATAACTATATATTTAGTATAAAACCTAAATATAACTAACTTAAAAGGGTGTTTAAAAGTACACCCTTTTATTGCTGGTAATTTAACCCAATATGGTATTATCCTTTATATTTAACACCTTTAGGCCTATTAGTACTACGCTAAGTAAAAGGGGGACTTATTAAGGTAATTAGTTTAAGGTAACACCTTACAACTAACTTATTATAAGGGTTATCTTTTATATAAAGGTTTACTTTTTATAAAGGGGTTTTATATAGCTAAGGTTAACTTTACTATAATTTACTATAATTTATTATAAAGCTAAGGGTTTTAAGTGGTTTAAACGCTAAAAATGGTTTATATATATAGCGCTTTTTATTATATTTAATAAATAAAATTTTAGTTAAGCAAGCAATATACTCTTACCTTTTTTTTTATATTACTTTACTTATAGTGGATATTATTTACTATAAATCCTTTGCTTTTAGCACTATTAGTGAGCTTATTTCCACTATAGCTTAAGTGCCTTTTTAAATATTAGCATTTTATATTAATATATAAAACCACCTTTAATAATATAATATTGCTTATATTTAATAATTAAAAGTTTTATTGCATATTATACCTATTAAATTAAAAAAGCTATAGCTTAATTAAGCGATTATTATATTAAAATCAACTAATTAACAACAAAAAATATTTTTAGCAAAGCTAATAAACTTTAAATCTTAAAACAAAGAGTTTTAAAGCAAAGCAGTTAGCTTAAATATATAGGTATATATTACTTTAAAAAAAAAAAAAAAAAATTTTGGCTTTAATAACTTATTATACTAAAAATTAGTAACTATTTAAAAGCTATAAATACTTTAAGCTAATTAACTTAATTATTAACAACATTAAATAATAATTTAATTAATTTATTAAAAGCTTTATAAATAGTATTTAAAATAACTTTAATAAAACAATTTGCTTTTAGTATTAACTTAAACAACTATAATACCTAAATATATAAATTTTAAAACTTAACTAAAACAATAAACTAAGTTAAAAACTAAATATTAAAAACAAGTTTAAAAAACTATAAAAATACTATATTTAAACTAATAAATACTTTAAATATATAATATAAAAAACTTAATACTATTAGCTTACACCTTAAAAAAACACTTAAGCATTAAGTTAAACTTAATTATAAAAGTTTTATAAATAATATTATAAAATAACTACTTAAAAATCTAAAATCTTAAACAATAAAATAAAAAGAAAAGCTTGCTATAATAGTTAAATTTAAAGTAATAAATTTAATAAAACCTTATAATATTATAACCAACTTAAAAAAAGTATTAAAAGGTGTTTATTTAAACTAAATAATATTTTTTTATTAAATTTAAAAGCAAAAAATAAAAAAAGGTATATTAAATTATTTTAAAATTATAGTAAATCTAAAAAAAAAAGTAAGCATATACCTTTTGTTTTATAAAGCTAAAAGTATTAAAAGAAAAATATATAAAAAATTATTTTATATATTTAAAAAAACTAATTAAATAAAAAACTTAATAAAAGTAAATAAATTAAAACTACTACTAACTAATAAAAATAAAAGATTTTTTAAAGGAAAATATACATAAAAAAGAAAACAAAAAAGCAGTTAAAAAAGTGCCGCTAAAAAACATCAAACTAATATTATAAAATCAACTATAAACTATAAGCTTTGCTTATAAATATATTTATTAAAAAAATACTAGTATATATTTTTAAAACTAGCTTTTAAAAACTTTACCTTTAATAAAATAGTTTAAAAACTTGTTTTAAAGCAAATAAAAAAAGATATTAAACTAGCAAAAAAAATCAAATAACTTTAAATTAAAAAACCTAAAAAAAAAAACTAAGTTATAATAATTAACTATAAAAAAAAATAGCATAAACTATTTTTATAATAAAAAACAAGCTAATAAGTTTAATTATTTATTAACTAAAAAATTTAGTTATTTTTAATTTAAAAACTATATTATATATTTTTAACAAAATTAATAGGTTTTTAAACTTTTAACCTTTTAATTTAAATAATATAATATATATAAAAGATAGCATTATATTAATTAAAAGATTTAAAAAAGTAAACATTAAAGTTTAAAGCTTTAAAAAACCAAAGGTATATAAGTTATATAATATAGCATACTACTTAATTATAGCTATAAACCTTATATTTTTTTAAGTGCTTAATTAACTAAAATGCTAGTAAAATAACAAACTATTTACTAACTACTTTAAAAAAAAACAGTTTAACTTTATGCTATTTATAAAATAAATATAATTAATTTATAATAAAATACTTATTTATATCTTTTAATAAATTATTATTTTATACTAAATAAAATAAACTAAACTTTTATATAAAAAAGCTATTATTAAAAAATAACTTTTTTAAATAGCACTTATAAATAAAACACTTAAAATTAAAAATATTATAACATTTAATATTTTTATTTTAAAAAATAAAAATTTACTAAGCTTTTAATAAAAGCAACAAAATAAAAACTACTTAATATAAAATATATATAATATTAAAAATTACTTGTTAAATTAATTAATTGCTAAAAAAAAAGCTTATATAAATAAGTATAAAACTAGCTATTAATTTTTATAACTATAAAAACTTTTAAAAAAATAATAAAAACAAGTAATATATAATGCTAGCTATAAATCACTACTTAAAATTTACTTTTAATTATTACTTTATAAATTAAAAAGCTTTTTTAATTATTATAACTTTTAATTACTTAATTAAATACTTATAAAATTATTATAAAACAAAGGTATTAATTATAAAATATAATAACAAAATAATATTAAACTTTAATAAAATATTAAAACTTATATAACATTTTTAAAATACTAAAAAAATAATGTTTAAAGTATTACCACTTAACACTTAAAACTTAAATAAAAAAGCTAAAAAAATAAAAAAAAAAATTAAGCAAAAATAAAATTAATAAAAAATAAATATAAACTATTTACTTATTTATAAGTAAAAATAATTAAAGCAGCTATTTACTTATATAATAAAATACCTAAATATATTTTTAATTAAAAAACATTATATAAAAAGTTTTACTTTTACTTTTAATTATAAAATAATATTGTTAAAAAAAACAAAATACTTATTTTATTTTATTTAAAAATATATAAATATAAAGCTTATATTATAATATTTATTGCTTAAAAAAAGCAAAAAAAACAAAAAAAGCTTAATTTTAAAGCTTAAATTAACTATTTAATTAGCTATTAATTTTTTACTACTTATAAAATTTAGCTACTTAAAACTAATAAAGTTATTATTATTAAAAATATTATATTTAATAAAAAAAGTACTTTTTTAAAAAATTTAAATAAATTAAAAAATAACTTTTTTTAAATTATTAATAAAAAATTTAAAGCTTTATTAATTAAAATATTTTTAAACTAAATATTTTTAAATATTATTAATAAGTTTATAACTAATTTTTATAAAAATTATAAAGTTTATAAACTTATTAATTTAGCTAAAAAAGATATAAATAAAATAAATATTAAAAAAAGTAAAAATAAAAATATAAATAAGCTTAAAAAAATTAATTACTTTTATATTAAAGTAATTTTTACTTTTTATTTTATATTTTTTAAATCTTTAATAAATTATGTTTTTTTTAGCGCTATAATTAAAAATACTAGCTAAAAAAAAATTTTATAAAAATTATTAGATTATTTAATTTAATTTTAAAGTTTAAAGTAAGCTTTAATATAATTTTTTTTAAAGTTATAACATATAAAAGTTATTAAAAAGCTATATTTAATATAAAATATTTATATATTATAAAGTTATAATATAATATACTAATAAACAAAATAAATAAAGCTAAATTTTTAAAAAAACCTTAATGTTATTTTAGTAGTAAATTAAAATCTTATTAAAATAATAAACTTATATTTATTATACTTTTAAGTAATAAACTAATAAAGATTTTTTAAAAGCTTAAATTTTATAAATTTCTTTTAATTAATATAATAGTATTTTTTGCGCTAAGTAAAAATTTTTATAAACTTTTTTATAATTTTTATTTCTTTTAAGTTAATATATTAATTACGCTTATTTTTTTAAAAGTAAGCTTAAAATAATTACTTTATAAAAAACAGAAAATTTATTATTAAAATTTACTTTTATTTTTTAAATAATATAAAAATCTATAAGTTTATTTTATAAAAAACTACTTTAAATAAGCTAAAAAATTTTACTTATAAAGTTATAAAAAATTAAACATTTAATAAAAAGTTAATATATATATTATTTAAAAAAAACTAATTTTTAATTATATATAAGTATATATTTATAAGTTTAATAAGTATAATTATTATTAAAAAAATAAAGCTAAGCTTATAGTATAAAAAAACTAATAACTTATAAACAAAAAAAAAATTACTTATACTTTTATACTTATAAAGTAATTATTTAAAATATTTATAGCTATTGCTGCTAAATTTAACTATAAACTTAAATAATATAATATAATTAATATTTTTATTAATATAATACTTAATAAAAAAATATATATAAAAATACTACCTAGTTATTATAAACTTTTAATAATCTTTAAATTACTTTAAGCTTTATATAGTTTTTAAAAATTACTTTTATTATAGCAAAAAAAATTAATTAAAACTTTTAAAAACATAAAATATTAACTTATTTTTTATAAACTTTATTACTACTTTAAGTAAAAAGTATTAATTTTTATATATATTAATAATATAGTTTTTACTTATTAAAAAACAAATATAATTATTATTTAAAAAGCTATTTATAAACTTAAATATTATTATTAAATAATTAAAAAAAAAGACTTATAATAGTTTTTTGGTATTAAAATTATTTAAAATCGCAAAAAAAAATTAATTTAATTATTATAATCTTTATATATTAAAAAAATTATTAAGTTATAAAGTTTTAAATTATTTACTTTAATATATACTTTTATAAAAACTAAAAAATTAAAACTTTATAGCAAAATAGTAATAAAACAAAAGATTTATAGCTATTAAAAAAAAAAAATTTAATTATATATATTATTATTATTATTTATTTAAATATAGCTTTTAATATATTTAAATTTTTAAAATTTAACTTTAATTTAAAATTAAAGCATTATAATATAATTAATTAACTTTTTAAATATTTATTTTAAACTTAATATTATGCTTTATAATTTAAAAATAAAAATAAGTTTATTATAGCTAGCAACTTTTTATTTGCTAATAATATTATTAATTAAAAAAGTTTTTAAGTTTATATAATAATACTATTTAATAAAGTTATTAAATAAAAAATTAATAAATAAAATATTATTATTATATTAATTATAAAAGTTAAGCTATTTATTTTTATATAAGCTATTAAAAAAGCTATATTTATTAGTTAATTAATTAAAAAACTAAGTGTTATATTAAATAATAAATAAATTTAAATTTAATATAATAATTAGTAAATTATTGGTTTAATAATTAAAAATATTACTGTTTTTTAAATTAAGCTTTATTATATTAATATTTATAATTATTAATTACGTTAAAAAGTTTTAAATTAAACTTTATAAGTAAAATATATTTTTATAAATAATATAATTATAAATAGTTTAATTAAAGTATTTTTAAAAAAAAAATAAAAAACCTTTTTAATATAACTAAGCTTTATTAATATTAAAAAGTTTTAAAAATAAAAAAAACCTTAAAAAATATATAATAACAATTAAAATTTATTAAAAAACTTTTTAATTAAAAAAAAATTAAATTAATAAATAATTAAAAATTAAGTGTAAAAATTCTTTTTTAAAAGGTAATTCTTAAAAAAATATATTAAATATAAAAAATAATATTATATTAAGTTAAATCACTAGCAATAAAAGGGTATATTTTTAAACACTTTATTAAATTAATTATATTTAGGTTTTACACTAAATACGCGGTTATAATTATATATAACATATAATAATAATATATATAAATATATTAATTAAACCAACTTATATAACATCGCTTATATTTAATAGTTTATGCTTTTAGGCTTTTATTTTGCTAATTAAAGGCAAATTAGCACGTAATTAGTTTATAGTTGCAAACTTATTAGATTTTAGCGACACGCACGTAAAGCTATTAACCAAAGAATAGCTTTTCGCTAAAAAGGTTAAAGGTTAGTGGGAGTAAGATTTAAACCTATGTTTTACTACATGAACACTAAATATACGACTACTATGTTATCTCACCTTAAAGCTATATTAAAAGCTTTATAAATTAAGTAGTTAGTTAACTAATTAAAAAAGCAAGTATTAAAAAGTTGCTAATAAAATACCTAGCTTTATATAGCAAGCTAGGCCAATTATAAGTCACTTCTTGGCACCCTACTAACAGTGGGTGCTAAGAAAAAGTTTTTATAAGGGGAAGTGTGAGTATAGGATTAAACCATGGATAAGGCCAGTAATAAGCGAGAAAGTCGCCGTGGCGTTGGTAAAGATGCGATAAGGCATCACTGCTTCGGCTGGTATTATTTCATAATACCTGAATAAAATTAAAAAGCTAACTCCAATGACCAATGGTACAATTGTCCTCCACGAGCTTCATGGATACAGGAACCCGGCCCAGCTGAGTGGTAAAGATGTGGCTGATGCACCGGCCGCAAACAGCAGAATACCGACCCAATCCAGAGGACGAGCTTTAGCAAAACGCCTTATTTGAATAGGTCGTAGGTTGAGGTAAAAGAGAGAAGTATAAATGCAATGCCGACAATAGGCAGGTTGACCCAGCCGATCCATCGCCAATCTACTATTAACTTGCTAAATAAGCCTCTATTATCGGCCCGGTGATAGTTCCTAGCGTAATATATATAACGAGAAAGCCTAGATAAAGTGTTAAATCCTCTTATGGATGAATGTCAGCTTCTATAGTTCGTCATTCCTAGTGAAAACCCTTTCCTACATGCCACATAATGGTATATGGGACAAGACTAATTATCTCTGCAAATTGCATCAACCGAAAAGCTCTTGACCTTTTTCTGCCATCATTAACTTGGCATCACATGTATTCATATTAATTCTGCCTCAAATAATCATCTAGAGACTTAACATGACACGAAAGAGAAAGTTTGGTGTTTCTCGGCTCTTTGCCGTCGGCGTATTTTAAGCACTTTCCACAGTCTCCATCAATTCCCTGTCACATAAGCAAGATGAATGCTTACATGGAAACTATGCTCAGGGCTGTGATTGCTGGTATCTTTCGGCTAGCCGCGACTATTCAGTACTTCTTATCTCCAGATATCACATATTACGTATCTGTTCTATCTCTTCAGGCTTTAGCCGAAGTGACGTTGCTAATACTCGTCTTCATGATGCCCGTGTTGCCAAGAATCTTCAAGGAAATACACGGCTTAGCAAAGGGATTACTTCGATGCGTGCATGGGCAAGTGTGTTCAGCAAACCGTCTCAGACCAAGACATCCAATACCGAATGGAGCACCTCACAGGAACAGCTCACAGGAACAGCTCACAACACTAGTCAGTTCTTCCAGAAAGGCTGTATCAGGTGCTATTCCTCTGGAACATTTGGTGAACACTCAATCCCTCCAAAATAACCCAAACTTGTTGCGACAGGACAACGCGACCATCTTCATGCCAGTCCGGTATCAACGCCAGGCCCCCAAAATGGGATATACTACACTAGAGGGTTTGTAATAATCGAGGAACGACTATGAAGCCTTAGCTGAGAGGATGTACAATACAATCTGACAAGATCTACAGTATTTTAGGGTTTGCAAATGTAGACGACTTGAAAAACTTCATAATGAGCTAGCATCAGTTTAGGCCACATCATATTCTCGTTAATTAAAGTGCATCTCTTGAAAATGATAGTGCGAACTTGTGATTAAGTGCCATTGGGTTATAGCTCGAGTGGATTTGACGGAGACTTGGACAACTTACTAAATGAGAGGTCATAAAGGTATGATCGCTAACATTACCGCTCGCGACAACGTTGGATTGGTTCTATTGGACCATGCAGTATCAAAGAGTAGATTATAATGATGCATTTTTAATACGTCTCTACCTATAATGAGTCGCAAGGGCCTCCTCTTGCGTCCTTGTACAGGGGCCAGGATTACCTACACACACAACCCCAAGGGCCGCTTTCCGATCCCTGACTTCCGCTCAGCATTGCCAAAACAAGAAGGTAAGCTGCCGCTCTTGACTTGTTGATACCGGTGGAGTATTGTTGGCTGTGGGTTGTTGGTAGTCCATCGCGTTCTGCAGGTGGGTAGTAGCGACGCTTCATTGCACCAACGGCGACCAGACCCCGGTTTTTTGAAGACGTCACCAATATAGATAGAATGAATGTAACATTATAGTGTGGTCATCATCGTACCATGGCAAGAAATCAATAGGATCAGGATGCACACCGGCTCGTAACTCCACGAATAGAAACTAGATCGTAGCTCACCTTAGTAGAGCGTTATCGTATCACTAAAACGACGTGGAGAGAGG
This sequence comes from Xylaria hypoxylon, assembly GCA_902806585.1. Classification (NCBI taxonomy): domain Eukaryota; kingdom Fungi; phylum Ascomycota; class Sordariomycetes; order Xylariales; family Xylariaceae; genus Xylaria; species Xylaria hypoxylon. Next base: position 2,007,014 of record CADCXB010000018.1, on the reverse strand, counting down.
TGAGCCGATTTTTCGAGAATTTAGTTAATCAAAAGAAAACACAGTACAGAAGTTTCATACTTTAGCCACTTTTTAATGCGTGAGGAAGTTTAGAACCGAACACGCTCTTTGGCCTTTAGAGTAGAGCATGATCTGGGGGAACGGATACATATAGGCATCGATTATTTCTGACTATATTCTTTCACACTAATACCAATCAATGCGTTCGCTTGTGCTTAGCGTGCAACATTTTCCCTTTGATTAATGCAGCTGAGCCCCGACTCTGGATCCCTGCCGCAAGCCACAGGCTTGTACAGCTCGAATTACGGCTACCTTGAACAAGTACATATAACTAGAATATATCTCCTAAAGTCGTATCATAAATCAACTAGCCCAAGATAATAAACAAGCTCTTGCTCTCTCACAGAAATACAGACCAGAGCTAGGAGAGTTACGTATAAATGGATCTCTCTATTTCCTTGCTGACCACATACCTTGTGGGAGCCTTTGCTACCTACGTAAGCCGACGATTTTGATCTCCACGCACAAGAAAACCCCCAGTTAACAACCGACAAGATCACACTTTTGTTCGGCTATCGTCTTCTGCTACATCCCTTGCGAGACTACCCAGGTCCTATCCTGGCCAAGGTATCAGATGCCTATGGTGGAATTTATGCTGGATTTATGTCTCTTCATGTGAAGACTCGAGAGGACCTCCTTAAATACGGTATAACATTATATTATTACTTAATTTGATAATTTTTACCTTCATGTTCGTCGATCTGACTCAAATTGCTTCCAGGACCGGTTATACGACATGGCCCAAATAGGCTTGTTTTTAGTTCTCTTAGGGCGTTAACCGGTATGAGTAGACACCGCTTTACTGAATCAATTAGTCTGACCAGAATTAGACATCTATCAGAATGACAGAATAGCGAAGTCTCACTTATACAAGCACACAGCTGTCACTGATGGCGTCTGGCACGTGTTCAATGTCATTGATAAAGTATCGCACCGTTTCAAGCGCAAGCTTATTGGACAGGCCATCTCGGAGCGCTCAATGCGAATATTCGAGCCTACTATGATCCAGCAGATCGATATCTTCATCCATACACTGCTGCTATCAGCTCAATCCCAGAACCCCGTCAACATGACGGAGAAGCTGAAGCGCCTTGGAATCGATACAGTCAGTCTTCTCGCCTTTGGGTATCCACTCAACACCCAGGTCGATCCAAAATATCAGTTTCTTATAGATGCTCACACATTTGGTAACTACCGGGTGAATCTATTCATGCAATTCCCGCTACTCAAGAAGATACGGATCTACAATTTCCTAGAAGTATTCTTCGCTAAGGAAGTACGTCGATACTTTACGACTATCGAGAACATGATTGCATCTAGAGTGGCTGAGGATAAGCACGTCAGACATGATCTCTATTCCATTGTTGCTGATGAAATGAACTCAGATGGTGAACAGTACCTTAAGGACAGCAAAATTTGGGCAGAGGCCGGGTTTTTCTTCCCGGCCGGGGGTGAGACTTCATCCACGTTGTTAGCTGCGGCGTTCTTCTACCTTTCGCGCAATCTTTCAGCCTACGACAGCCTAGCGAGAGAGATCCGATCGTCATTCCAGGCGGGTAATGAAATAAAGGCGGGACCGATCCTTGCCAGTTGTAAGTATCTTCGAGCCTGCCTCGACGAGACTATGCGCATGTCTCCGCCCGCCCCTGGAACGTTATGGCGAGAGCTCTCTCCAAAGGACACGTCTACCGAGCCATGGATTGTGGATGGCCACATCATACCTCCTGGAGTTCAAGTCGGAGTTAATACTTATGCCACACACCACAATGAAGAGATATTTCCGGATTCTTTCGAGTTCAAACCTGAGTGCTGGAATAATTCGAACCTTTCCCAAGACCAGAAGGCACTCATGAATGCCGCGTTCCAGCCGTTCTCGATAGGCACTCGTAGCTGTGCCGGGAAAGCAATGGCATATCTACAGTCAAGTATTGCCTTGGCCAAAACCATCTGGTATTTCGACTTTCAGGCTGCTTCTGGAAACCTGGGCAAGCTAGGCGGAGGAAGCCCTAGTTTAGGCAAAGGGAGGGAGAGGGAGGGGGAGTACCAGCTTTATGAGATTCTTTCTTCGACTCACGATGGACCAAACTTGGTGTTTCAATCTCGTGTTGACGTAATCGGGGAGATTTCCAACTAGAGGTAGTGCAAACCGTAGCATCATCTGTTACACGTATTGAGACTAGCGTCTGCGAGTCTCGGTCTGTAATACCTCGGACTCCAAGGCTCAGCTATTTAGCTATTTAGCTATTCAGCACTTGCCTCAGTACGAGACATTGGAGGAATGAGGAAATATTAGCCGAATTCGTGATAGTTGCTGACTAGACATATATACGTAGCAATTCCGCCCTAGTTCCTTCGAAGGGCCAAGCACCTTTGGCACCTTAGAAGATTATTCTTAATTCGAGTCTATTATCCAAGCCCTACATCTAGCCATTTTTATATCATCTTTGCAGGTACTAAAGCCACATTACACTAAAACATTCAATTCTCCCTAACCTGCTATCATACGTCAGATCACTACGTAGCTAGTTGTCATTGTTGGGACGACGTGGCATGATCATCTTGTCTTACTCATTCTCTTTGCACACTACCTAGAGTACTGCATGTGTGTTGGAGGACTTACCTAAGATACAATAGAGATGTATCAGTACATGTGGTGCCTGCAGTCAGTGGAAATACCTACCTAGGTGGTGTGGTGGCCAGCCCCATAAATCTGCCTGGACCACATGCCGCTTATATGCCTTATCTACTACGTAGGTAGGTATCTGCAGCCAACAATTGCCATTGCCGGTAAAAGTTGGAAAGGGGTTCGGGAGCAATGAGTAGAAAAATCCTGATTAAGCAGCTTATACTCCCGAGACACGTCAAAGGAGGAGATAAAAAACTCCAGCTACCGACCTAGAAGTCATAGGCCGGGCAAGAAGACTCTGCTACGAAAACACAACTTTCCGTTCATTTGATAACAACAGCTATTTCTCAAACAACCAGCATACTGGGCTTTGACATTTGCTTTTTCACATTTGGTCATTATTGCTGATCTCTTCTGTGCTTGAGGCAGACGAATTAATCGCCAGCCATGGAGCAAATTGATAACAAATCTTCCCCACCGACTAGGTGGGACAATACGTACTTGAAGGCACAGACGAACGACGCTTACCTGTTGACGCGAGATTGTAATGCGAGCTCTCGGTAATTACGCCTCGATCTCGATATCTCGCGAATAACATGCCCGAGTCTTGCGAGTTTCATGGCTTCGATATCAGCCTAGATCAGGTCGGCCCCAAAGCTTGGCTGCCGTCAAACATCCAGATGCATGCCTGGGACATCTTTGAAGAGCCCCCTTCACAATTTTGGTCCTTTTTGATATCGTTCACGTCCGGCTCATTACTGCTGTGGTAAAAACAAAAGACCCTCTGCCTGTACTTGCGAATTTGACAAAACTGTTGAGTATGCCCTCAAGATCTTCTTGTTACTTCGCATTTTTCAATAGATTATTGAGGGTTCTTACTCATTTTTACAGAACCCGGCGGGTATATTCAATGGGACGAAGTTGATATAAGCGGCGGCTCGATAAATGCTGTTCCTGGTGTATCAACGGAGAATCTCGCTACAATCCTTTCACAATTCAAACTAGAAGATGCGTGAGCTCCCCTATTTCAACATGCTTATCATGAGAATTAAACCTGATGCGCTAACACATTTATTCTTAGCTGGAAATATCAATTCACCCAGGTCATGGATCGGCATGGCTACTCCGGGTCTTCGCTTTATGTCTATAAAGCAGGGTTCGGTATGGCGCGATTCTGGAACGATGTGTAAAATTCCCTAAAACCATATCCTTGTCCTTCCATTTTGTATGACCTAGCAGATAAAATGCTAATGATGAGCAGCTATGTCAGTGCATGGAAGGAGCTCGTGAATACCGTCCTGAGGACGCCTAGAATGACGCATGAACTGGAGCAAAAAGGTATGAAAGAAGTCCGAAATGGTGCAGCAATGGGGTTTCCAAAACTGGTGTGGATTGCAAAAAAAGCGTGATTCATGTACCATAGAATTACATTCCGCCTTTTTATGAGTTGCCGAGGCTCATATAAAATGTTACGTTTTTCATGTGCGCTTAGATGTTTTTAACGCTCCTTTACTATAGGTTAAAAGCGCCGAGCATTATCCCTAGCTATTGTTCTTATAGCAACAGTTTTTAGGCAAGATCTAAACACTCAAGGTTTTAATATTTCTTAATAGCCTATTAGTTAATAGCACTTTGGATTTCTTTTGTAAGTAATAGAACTCGGATGGGACCTTTTCCGAGCCCCTTTAATATGGTCCCCGTGAGACCCATTCCATGTCACCCAAGTCACCAAGTTGAGCCGCCATTTCACGCTGATTCAGCAAGCCTGAGATGCCTAGGGCAGATTCCACGTCATAAATCACGTTATTAACGGTTCAATTAGATCGAAACTATTCCACAGGTTTTACCACCGTTTTGGGATCTTTCTAGCTCCTGGTGGTCAAGGAAGTTGTCAGAGGATAATGTAGCAGGGGGCTAGAAGCTATCCACTTAGGTAGATATAGCGTATCACTTGTGTATATAAAGACAAGAACCCTCCCAATTATTCAGGAGAGGTTCAGGAATTAATGCCATTAAGCCCTTACCCCCATACTTCTACCTAGTTGCTACCTACCTGTGACCTACCTTCACTCTGGAGACAAACCCCCTGACAGAAGTCTACTCAAGTGTTTGGGCGAAGTCTACCATCTATTTTCAAAAGTAGGTTTTCGATTTTATTGTCCCTCTAAAAGAAGTCAGCTCGACTTCTTTCAGGAGTTGGGGACAGTTCCAATTGTCTTTGGTGAGGGACAATAAAGTATGGCGGCTGCGAGGAGGAGTGCTTTTATCCAGGCCTTGGGATTGGCCGTATAGCATGTCGCTGTCACCTCCCGCGCATAGAGCCTATCGCGTTATCCTGGAAGTAAGCCAACCAAGTTTACAGCAGGCTATATAATCTCCTCACCAGGGTCAGTCGCCGGTGTATATCTTGACATGCTGGCTTACTTGCAGCCGCTACATATATGTATAGAACCAGCTGTTGGGTGTATGTTCTGAAGTGTTGAGTACTTGCAGTAGCCACGCTTACATATATAAACTAGTCACAGTCCAACCCCTCTCCTCTCTCCCAATTATACGATACAACAATAAGGATTATCTATCTACAACTCAAAGTGGAGAGCGTCGTCCAACACGTCTCGGGACTAGACTCCAAAGTATTTCCAAAGTTGCAATAAACTCGAGGCAAACCGGGGATTATCGACGAATAGTCGGAACACGGTCCCTAGAGGACCGTGAGACTATGAATCGTCTTGGGAAATGGCTCAGAATTGATGTAGACACCATGGAGGAACCAAACGGCAATTCCAGCATAGATTGGAAAGTGAAAGAGCCAAGCTTTTCAGTCTTTGGGCTTTATCTGTCATCACTGGCAAAGTAGGCAAGATCATTCTCGCTCGCGGAGAGTCAGAAGGTGCTAATCGGAACTCCAGGTCTAGCACAGCCTCTTGAGATAACCTTTTTATCACGACGCGACTTAATCCGGCCCAGCCTCCAATGTGCTCAGGAATTATTTTCATTTTTCATGATTGCCGTGACGACACAAGTCGAATAGGTTCGCGGCGACCGGAACTTCCTGCCATCTTTGGAAAAGTCAGTATTAGCCACGATTGGAGATAAAAGTCGTTAATTCTAGTCTGGCTCACGATAAAGGGGAGGCCTACACACTCATCGTCCAGGCGTAGAGCCAAGAATTCCCCCCTCAGAGCTCGCCAGACACATCTATGATTTCTGAGACATCCTGGATCGAGAAGGAAATGCGAGCACCTTCGATACCCGGCCCATACCACTGGCTGCTGCCGGTCCCCGATGACGGCCCCGTTTATCAAGATTATTAACTGTGTGGTTTTTACTGAGCAATAAGGATATTGATGAGAACGTGCGCACCAAATCGCAATTTATCTCAACTAATATTTCTCCTTTTTATGCTAATCTTGGTATTGTTTTATAATTTAATGTAAATAGTTGATCTGTTCTCTTGTTAAAGCTAATGCCTTTTTAATTGGAACTAATTGTAGTTAATCTTCACTATATAAGTAAATTATAGACAGCGGTATTTATAGGTACCTGTGCAATGCAACCAAATGTACATCATACCACCAGCTGAAAGCTGACCATCGCCACCTGGAATTCTTTAGAACCCGCCCACAGTCAATGAAAACTTGGCCGATTCATTCTTCTGGGACGAAGAACTACGACGATAGCAATTATGGATATCAACTATGGCTTAACTTGATAAACCCGGGACAACAAGTCAAAGTCAGTTCCCTGAAAGAAAAGGGGCATTGGTGGTGCGCTGGCTTCACTCGTCATCTTGCCTTGCCTTCGATGCCGCAAATGTAGCCGGCCGATGTAGCTGGCCGGTGTAGCGGTCGATGGGCCTGTCCGATGGGACACCTCGGCTTTCATTGATGATGCATTGGCTACTGATAGAGGGCTGCAGCTATTTTCCTGTCTCGCCACACCTTACACGAAGATGACTGCAGGCTGGTGCATACACCGCCTCGTGTATTTATTCCTCTGGCTTCGTATCCTTCTTGCCACAATACCCTACTTTGTCCTTTTTAGCCCGTCAAAAGAACGTAGCAACCCTGCCGATCGAATACATCAATTCTTTTCGAGGGCTTGAGGTTTTGAATTTACCTCCAGAATCAGTATCATGCTAAATAAGGGTTGACCTTCATCACCTCGTTGACAAGGCTATTCCAGCATGCATTCACCCTTCGCTCAGAATCCTCGCCCCTCGTATCGAGTGTTGCCGCATACACCAGAAGATGTCAGTGTTGAGCAATACTTCCCCTTAGCGGACTACCAGTCTTCAAGAAGCAGCACCATTCGCCATCCTCAAGATTTCTCACCTGGTGCTCCGCACATCCCTACGCCGTCATGGGATAGCGAAGGAAGCTCGGCCACGAGAGTTGGCGATATCGCGCTCAACGAAATGCGCGAACCCCCCGACTCGAGCCGCTTTACGGCAACACCAGCTTGGCTTCCATACACTCTACGTTGGCCCTGTCTGACAACGATACTCGTTTTCACTGCCGTGTTGGAGATCCTAGTAGTGATTGTTCACGCAATGTCCGCACGCGAAATGGGTCTTTTCGCCGACGATGGCTCAGGAAGCATCATAATCCTTTCGAAATTTGTCCCGACACTACTCGCTGTTGTCCATGGCATTTTTCTGTCGATATTGCTCAACGATGTCAAACGAACACAGGCATTCGCCAATCTCGCGTCACCTTCCGGTGCGTCGGTCAAACTGTCTCTCACTTGGACGGCCGATTCGTGGTGGGAGTCCCTGATTGCGAGCCTCCCAAAGCGCCATACGAAAAACACCAGCTGGGCCCTGCTATGTGCGACTATCGCGTTCATTTTCAGCTTCCTTATCGTGTCACCCTTCTCCTCGACGTTACTCGTTTCTCAGGATGTTCTTTTCAAAGAAGAAGTAGCGTTTTCTCAGCTTGATATATCGTCGGCTCTACCGCTTCAAGCTAACCCGATAGCTACCACATACTTTCGGACCGTGAGTAATATTCTTCAGAATGTCACAACTTCAGCGTGGGTCACCGATAGCTATGCTGTGCTGCCCTTTTGGCCATCGGCAGTAGACAGTGTGCCATTGGGACCGATACTATCCGATTCAGTACAGACGTGGTCAGCAAAGACCATGGTCTTTGACGTCGAGATGAATTGTGAGCAAATGGACCTCGTCGAGTCGGCTCCTTTGGATTGGTTTGACCCTGAATTCAACAGCACAGACCCATCATATAGAGTTGGGCTTTTATCTACATCCGGATGCGCTCTTAACTTGACTCTCCCAGATGGGACCGACCTATCTGGATATGGCGGAGCAGTGTGGTCTGCCTTGAGCAGCATCAATATCACCGACTTCGCTTCGGGCTGGAAGAGCCCACTCGGCATTGGCGGGTGTACGCAAGACGAAATTATTTTCCTTTCTAAGCCTTTGGCCCAGGCGACAGCGGCAAATGCTACGGTTATAGGCCAAGCTTGTAAAACGAACTATTACATGGGGGACCCAAGCGTCACCGTGACCCTTTCAAAAGGCAGTTCCTTAGTTGAGATAGATGAGCTCGAATATTCGTCTATCCGGGAGCCAATTCCCAGTACCGTGGCAGACTTGTCCTCATTTCAGCGCGTTTTCCTCAACGACACGAACTGGAGCATACATCTGAAGAAGCCCCTGAAAAGTCAGCGTGCTTTCGCTTTCGGCCCGGCTATCCTGTTATCGGCTCTATATGACTTTTCCCCAGAGAAAATGGTATCCGACGCCTCCTTCATCCAGAATCTTGGGCGTGTCAAGCGGCGATTCTTCGGCGAGCTACTCCGTGATGTCTTTGACACAGCATCCGATGGCGATACAATCAAGGCAGCCGGGACTATCGTAGACACGAGACGGCGAGTGGTAGTGGTATCTTCTGTAGCCATTTTATTGGAAGTCTCCCTATTCTTACAAATCCTTTTGTTGTCTACCATTCTCATCACCACACGGTTATCCAGGCGGCCGTTAGGGCTCTTCGTGGACCCAGCGCCGCCAATCCGCGTAGCAAAACTTATCTCAAGCGAAGCGGGCACGTTACAATCACTCGATAGCTTATATAGTACTTCTTCAAAGGAGTTAGCGCTTTCACTATCGGAGAAAAAGTACCTGTTAAGTCGAGGCCAGATTAGTCTCATGACCCCCGAAGGCCCTGAAGGCCTACCCAACATGTCCACTTCACAAAAGCAAGGGTCATATCAGCACACCCTCCTGGATTCTGCTCATCCGGATAAGCAATCGTACGCCTTCTCGATATGGATGTTCATTATACTAGTCTCCTTACTTTCGACTGCGTTAACCGCAATAGCGTACCTTTATTGGTATTCCGATGCCGTCGGGCTACACCAAACTGCCTTCGTATATGCATTTGACATTTCGGTCGGTGGTCTTGACCTAGGGAATGTGAATCCAGCATCGCTTGTCACGACCACCGTCGCTGTTAGTATTGGTCTCTGGTGGGGTTCGCTTGACACGGCGCTTCGGAGAATACAGCCGTACCTAGTTCTTGCGAAAAGACCGATCACTAAGTCCGGATCCGAAGGGGTGTTGATCTCATACATTTCTTCATATTTACTGTGGGCAACTTGGAGGGCAGTGAAGCGTAGCCACTGGGTATTGGCTCTGGTGTGCACCGGTGCCTTTCTATCAGAGATACGTAAGTTGAATTGCGCTTTTCCTATGATCACATCCCCCCTTTTCTGACCTCACCAGTCACTATTGCGATGTCATCCCTCTGGGCTAGAGAGGGCGGAGCATTGCCGTCTGTAGTTAACGCACCGCGACAACTCGAACTACGGCATGTTCCACAACTATCAGCTGGGATGCAACAGTTCACGAGCCATGCGGGCAATTATAAGCAAACTGTTCTTTCAGAACTGTTTGACAACATGAGGACGTCATGGATATATGGCGCGGCAGTACAAACTTCCCTGAATGGATCGGAGCCGCCGTGGAGTTCGGGAGGCTGGAGCTTCGTTCCGTACGACCTATCTATAGTGCCTTCAACAGCGCTTCAGAACTCGGGAAACCAAACGCCGGAACCGGAATATTCAATGAACGCCACTGTAGATACTTCGGCAATCCGCGCGCGGCTCGAATGCTCTCCACACGAACACTTGAATCTGGAAGATAGCAACACCTGGCTCACCGAATGGGATCTCAGCAACGCCACCCAATGGAACAGAACAACGAGCACGAAAACCTTGTCGCGCGGCTTTGAGCTGGGGTTGTCTAATGTCGGAGACAATACCATACTCTACCTAGACCGACAACCCGACGACGAGGGGAACTACACGACATTCTTCGTCAACAATAAAAGATTTCAATGCTGCCAAAACAAGAACAACGGGCAGATAGGCCCAGCCTCAGTGGGATATTGGTCACCAAATCTGCGGAACGGCTCGTTTTACCCCGATTTCGCCGGAACTTGGCCAGCGAACTTCACGGTGAAATGGGTTCATGGTCTACCCGTGGAGGGCTATTGCGGTATCCTGCCCGACTTCGGATGCCTTCCTCGACTTATGTGGGCCGAGAAGCCTCGGATGGCTGCTTTAAACTGCATGCCTATCATTGAGACAGCGAATGCGACGGTTACAGTCAATGCGGCAGATGGTCGTGTTGTCGATTTTGCACTTCATGGCGAGCCACGACTCGATGATCATGCATGGTCTAACGATTTCAAACAGCACCAGTACGATGATGTGCTATCTGGCTTCGCTATCAATATCACAACCTCTCATGGTGTCCTTTTCGTCACTGCCCTTCTTGGCGCGGCAGATCTAGATGAAATTAAAGGCACCAATCTAGATTACCTCTACACAAAATCCGAAAGCATGAACGATCAAACTTTCAACATTCGGCAGCCCGGTTTAAACGTCGACTTGATGACTTACTCCATGCTATCCCTCGTGAATTACGACCACGAAGCGCTCCTCGACGTAGAAATACTAAAGCGCACAGCTCAGAAAACATTCACGGCTCTGTTCCAGAATTTTGCTAGCAATAACGTTTCTTTCGCCACTGGTGGATATGTTTTCCAATCGCCCGGAGAAAAACTCCCTGACGATCTCGACGGACCGGCCAACAAGAGCTCAGAAGCCTACGTAGCGCCTGTCAACGAGACAGTCACCATGCATATATCTCGCTCGGTGGAACTACTGAAGATCTCTAAACCCGCAGCGTGGATCTGCCTTTTGATACTCGCTTACCTGATCCTCGTAGGGGTGGCTTTAACGATCGCATCCCGAAGGTATCCTACCGTGCTCCTGAGGCGGATCAATAGCATTGCCGATGTAGCTGTCCTTATGGCGGGAAGCCACCGGCTCCTGAAGCTCGCCCGGGAGAAGGCCGTCAAAGACTTCAGGCTCGATCCGAGCACCAGGGTGCGGCTAGGCTGGTTCAACGATAAAAATGGTACAATGAGATGGGGTATCGAGGTTGTGGGTGAAGAACCTGAGGTGACTACTGTGCTGGATGGCGAGACCACGCAATTGAGAAAGGACAACTCAATCGGTGTCATGGGTACTACATCCAGCTCCGTGTCACAAAATCAACCGGAGGATGTGTCATTGGCTCCTTCCGTCGAATCTCAAAGTGGCGTCTTCCCGCTCTGCAAACCAGGCCAGATTCGCCATCGCGGACACACGGCTAGCCAGCAGGGCGTAGATACTCACGAATCGCGCTCCATGATGCCGATTAACTCCCAAGCGACGCCTCGTCTCTCTTCAGAGACTAGGGTGTCTAGTATTGCTCCTTCGATTGACCTCGATGTAGACGAGAGGCCATTCTCAGACGATTTTATGGAATATACTCACCTCAGGCCTTTAAACTCTGAGCAGGATTCACTAATACCGCGGTAATCCTGCTAGGCATCACAGGTTTTGTCAAGATCGGCTTATCTTTCAGCAAGGACACGGCCTGTGAGTAGCAGTCACTCGCTTCCATCCTCTCCTATTATCCTATATGACGTGAGATCTGGACTTCCTAATAGGGGGTCGCGAGATGATCCGCAGGTTTGTAATCCGCTCGGACTTCCACGGACTATAATGATTTCAGTTCGTCAGGTAAGCTACACAATTTCTTATCCTAACAGTATAAATTATTAATGACGAACCAAGACGAAGCCGATAACATTACCTCAAAATCTTACACTGAGAGGGGAGGGCATTGAAGCAGCCCCTAAACGTTACCATGTCATATAAAATAATCAGCCACAGCAACCCAAACACACAGCACAGGATAGACGGTAAGATCTATTGCCAACCGGGTTTAAATAGAGGACAGAACTTTCACAACAATGAGCCAATCCATCGGATGCTTCCTCTATCTTAGCTGGGATTGTTCGTCTCATTTAACTACTGCTGTCACCTGAGGACTACGATCAAGTCGTCTGCACGAGGCCTCAAGTTGCCCGCACTAGTACTTCAATCTGGGCTTCAGATGCCAGACACGGTACAACACTACCTTTGAGAAATCTAGCACAATGGAAAATCTCAAAGCCGCCATTGCAGAGTCTAAAAAAAACTTTGCAAGATCCTAGATCTAAGCGCTAGTAAGAAAACAGTCGAAGGTCAAGTAGGTTCATTCAGGGTCAACTCTCTTACTGCGTTGAAAATACGGAGGTAGTTGCTGAAAGAGCTTCTAGCTGACCTGGCAGTTTATGAGATCCCAGACCAAGCCAAGTTACATGATAAAATGCTGGCAGCTGCAAGGAAGAGTCAGTCTCGTCTAAGCTAGGGGACGGTAGGAAGTAATTAAGCCCGCATGGGGATAAATCTGTCATTGTTTGAAACCCGTAAGTTTAAGTAAATCGTAATCCAAGGCGAACGTACACTATCAGATGTTTACCTACTCCATAGCGTATAAACACACTTTTAATACCACACCTGTTAACATATCACTTTGCTTTCATGTGCTCAACCCCCCAAAAAGCTACGTGCTTTTTCTTTTATACCTCTTAGTATTTAAGATTTAGTAGCAGGTGACCCTCTCTATTATGTTCTGATTGTTAAGAATTCTCTGCGATAATTTTATGTGATTGATTTTGTCCCGTTTTATAAGACTTATGTTTTACATATCAGGCAGCAAAAAACAGGTTACCTAGTCATGTATCTACTTACAAAGGTCTCACAATGGCCATGACAAAGAAAAGGTACCTACAAAAACTAAATGTAAGATTTCATAACATCTAGTAATTATAAATTTCGTGTCGGAGCTGCTTATTGTTTTTCTAAAGATATCACAAGATGATTTAAAGGATATAAGGCTTTTAAGAATACATTAACCTAGGCTATTGCTCTCGTACTTAAGTAGCAGGTTGCTTTTTGCATGAACTGAATAAAACTGCATCCGGTTGCACTTTTGCAAGGCCTCCTTAGGTACAAACCAGATAAAGCACTGACTTGCTTTGCACCCCTAAAGTTAAATGGCCAACAATTCTCTACAATTTTTAGAGTGTGCACCTTCTTTTCATAATATAGTTGGTAGCAACATCTCCCTTTCTACTTTAACCTACCGCTCCTTCTAGGAACCTGGGCACATCAATAAATAATACGGTTTGGCTAATTATGGGCAAAACTTAATTGAAACAAGGAATATTTTCAAGAGACAACAATTTAAGATACTTGTCATCAATCAGCAGCTCAATATAGGCGTTGAAAGATACTCATGGGTACCCATAGTATATGGTAAGAGACAAAAGATGTTGGAACCTCTTGAATGCACCTGAATGCACTTGAATGCACTTGAATGCACTTGCATCATATATCTCACGCGAGATTGCATTAAACATTAAACACCCGCGTCACGCGATTTAATGGAGCCTGTCTGTCGCCCCCACTTTAAAGAGCTCGCCTAAAAAGTACCCTTGTACCTCTTCCCTCCTCCTAGGACTCCAGCCTTCAGGAGCCGGTTAGACTGCCTAGATCCAACTCGCGTCACCTCAGATTTTTGGGGCGGCGAGGTTTTGATTGATTCTCCAATTCGTGCCTCTCTCTGTCCTTCTCTTTTCCTGCCTTCCCTCATTCTCCTTCCAACAACCACAACCGCCGATCACTGACCTGCCATCTTCCGCGCCCAGTTTTATCAAGATGGCAGAGATCAAGATCGACTCCAAGCTCTTTCACGAGCGCGTCTCGCATTTCATCGGTGCCTGGAAGAATGACAAGCGCACCTCCGACACTGGCGTCTTCGCCGCCGTCTCCTCCGTCGTCATCATGATGGGCAAGGTCGAGGAGAATCCCGAATTCCACAAGAACAACGCGATGCACGTACGTCTACGGCCACTCTCGCGCTCCTACGGTCCTACACGCACACACGCTGACCCCTGTATTTATAGTTCTGGTTGCTAGGTTACGAGTTCCCGACCACCTTAATGCTATTCACCACCGAAAAGTTATATGTCGTCACGACCGCCAAGAAAGGTATCACTCGAACCGCGCCTGATATATTCCATCGAGCTTACTGACTCTATGTTAGCTAAACACTTGGAGCCGCTGACCAAGGGCAAATTCCCGGTCGAGGTGCTTGTTAGAGGCAAGGATGCCACCGCAAATGAGAAACAATTCGTCACCATTACGGAAACCATCAAGGCAGCCGGCGTGAGTCATTCGTCCTATTGCGTTATCACCTCTCTTACTTGTTTCTGCTAACCCGACTGTCCATTCAGAAAAGGGTTGGTGTGCTCACCAAGGACACGTCCAAAGGTCCCTTCGTCGACGAATGGAAAAAGGTATTTGCCGACAAATGCCCCGATGCCGAAGAAGTCGATATTTCCGCTGCTCTGTCCACCGCAGCCTTCTCCGTAAAGGACGAGACCGAACTGCGCTCCATGCGAACTGCTTCCAAGGCCTGCGTTGCCCTCATGAACCCGTATTTCTTAGACCAGATGTCCGATATTCTAGATCAGGAAAAGAAAGTCAAGCACAGCGCACTAGCCAACATGGTCGATTCGAAACTCGATGACGAGAAGTGGTGGAAGGCCGTTGAGCTCCCTGGAAAGCAGAAGCTGCCCTCGGACTTCGATCCATCCTCACTTGATTGGTATCTCGGCCCGGCCGTCCAGAGCGGGGGAAAGTATGATCTCAAGCTGCACGCGGAACCCACCAACGATAATCTCCACGCTGGCGTTATTATTGCTGGTATGGGCTTGCGATACAAGTCCTACAGCTCCGTCATCGCACGAACCTTCCTGGTTGATCCCAACAAAACCCAGGAAGCTGTCTACAAGATTCTGCATACCGCGCACAACCTAGCCCTGAAAGAAATCCGAGATGGAGCTGTCGCTAAAGATGTCTACAACAAGGCCTTGGGTTACATCAAGTCAAAAAAGCCCGACCTAGAAAAACACTTCGTAAAGAATGTGGGATGGGGAATTGGTATTGAGAGCAAGGATACAAGTTTGATCCTGAACAGCAAGAACACGCGGTCTTTGAAGGATGGAATGACATTGTGCATCACCACCGGCTTCACTGATGTGGAAAACCCTTCACCGCAAGACAAGCTCAGCAAGACTTACTCACTAGTTATCACCGACACTATCCGAGTGACTACCAGCGAACCGGTTATTTTCACTGGCGATGCCCCGTCTGAATTAGATGCGACATCATTTTTCTTCAAAGACGACGAAGATATTCAGCCGACACCGAAGAAGGAGAAGAAAGATGCACGCGTTGGTGCTGTTGCTACTAAAAATATCACCAACACGCGTCTACGATCTGAGCGTTCGGCCCAGGTTGACGACGACCAAGAGAAGAGGCGTCGGGATCATCAAAAAGAACTCGCAAATAAGAAGCAAAAAGAAGGTTTGGAAAGATTTGCCGAGTCGACTAGTGGACAAAACGGCACTGAGATAAAGAAGTTCAAGAAGTTTGAGTCGTATAAGAGAGATAACCAGCTCCCTCCACGAGTCAAAAATCTTGAAATTATAGTGGACCAGAAGAACCACACAGTAGTACTTCCGGTCATGGGAAGACCGGTTCCCTTCCACATCCACACAATCAAGAACGCCAGCAAAAATGATGAGGGGGAGTGGTCTTACTTGCGAGTCAACTTTCTATCACCGGGCCAGGGAGTCGGCCGAAAGGATGATCAGCCTTTTGAGGACGCATCAGCGCATTTTGTTAGGAGCTTGACTTTCCGTTCTCTCGATGGCGACCGATACGAGGAGATTGCAACTCAGATCTCCAACATGAAGAAAGAGGCCACCAAGAAGGAACAAGAGAAGAAGGACATGGAGGATGTTGTTGAGCAGGAAAAGCTCGTGGAGATTCGAAGTAAGCCTATCTTAGAGACGCTAGTGAGTATCAAGTGTTAACAGTTCGACAGATCGACGACCTCCCGTCATGGATAATCTTTATATTCGCCCTGCGATGGAAGGCAAACGCGTCCCTGGCAAGGTTGAAATCCATCAGAATGGTATCCGATATCAGTCACCACTTAACACGCAGCAGAGAGTTGACGTGCTGTTCTCCAACATTCGCCACTTATTCTACCAGCCTTGTGCCCATGAGCTTATCGTGGTCATTCATATACATCTGAAGGATCCCATCCTTATTGGTAACAAGAAAAAGACCAAGGATGTACAGTTCTACAGAGAAGCTACAGACATTCAGTTTGACGAGACCGGAAACCGCAAGCGGAAATATCGGTATGGTGATGAAGACGAGTTTGAGGCTGAACAAGAAGAACGACGACGTAGAGCGGAGTTGGATCGTATGTTCAAGCTCTTCGCTGACAAAATTGCCGACGCTGGCAAGAACGAGGGCGTCGAGGTTGACATGCCTCTTCGCGAGCTTGGTTTCAACGGTGTTCCTTTCCGCAGCAATGTTTACATCCAGCCAACGACAGACTGCCTCATCCAGGTTACGGAGCCTCCATTCATGGTCGTCACGCTCGATGATATTGAGGTTGCACACTTGGAACGAGTGCAATTTGGGCTCAAGAACTTTGATCTCGTGTTTGTTTTCAAAGACTTCAGTCGCACGCCATTCCACGTAAATACTATACCAGTCGAGTCTTTGGAAGATGTAAAAGAATGGCTGGATTCCTCGGATATTGCGTTCACCGAAGGACCCCTCAACCTCAACTGGCCTACCATCATAAAGACGGTAACGGCTGATACTCACCAGTTTTTTGCCGATGGTGGCTGGTCGTTCCTCCAAAACGACACCGATGACGAGGGTGATGAAGAAGAAGAGGAAGAATCCAACTTCGAAGTGTCAGAATCTGAACTGGAGGCGGCAAGCGAGTCTAGCGAGGACGACTCGGACTTTGATAGCAACGCGTCCGAGGAGGCCAGTGAAGAAGGCTCTGACGAAGATGACGACGGCGAAGACTGGGATGAATTGGAGAAGAAGGCCAAGCGGAAAGATCGGGAGACTGCTATGGAAGAAGAAGAAAGTGGCCGCAACAACAAGAAGAGAAGACGCTAAAGAAGTTGGCGGTATATGATGATTTTTTCATACCCCAGGTATGGATATTCATATGGACATGAGAAGCTAGTGGGCTGTTTACGCTGCCTTTTGTTTTAATATAATTCGGGAACCCAGATAGCAGAGGATGGGGACTACTAGTCGTGGCGGCTAGGCTCCTTTGCATCAGTTTGCACGTGGGTTCGTCACAGTTGAGCTTTGCCGAGGTAGGAAACGGATCTCATGTTTGTTTGAGCTACGGCATCAATCGCCCTAGTGAGGCGGTTCGGGATATTCTCTCATTTGGGGTGTCACTTATTCTTAGTGCTATGTAGGTTAGGTTGTTCCGTGCTACAAAAAGAAAACGGACGAATGGGTCATGAACCGATTGAAGTTTTAGTATGAGAAATTTCTCGTGCTTGGAGTAATTTCACTTTGTAGCCCCCTTATCCACAGCATCCTAGTTTTAAACGTATATCACCAAGGTGCTCGCATTATGAGATAGGATCTATTTTCATTATGCTACAACAGTAACCACACGTGAATCAAATTAAAAAGTGAAGTTTTTATATATAACATTATATTTTTATTTGTATAGTTTATGTGATTTTATATAATTGCAGAAATAAGACGCACGCGTTGGTATCATGAGGTTGAAAAGTATGAAAGATCCGGTTAGGTATACACTGATGAGTTGATATACAATGGGAATAGAAAGAAGCCCATCATACGCCGGATCCGATCAACTCCCGGGGAATATAAATTCTTCGTCGTATCGTTTTATTCGTGGATTAGTCATTATTACGTAGTTGGCTTTACGCGTTTCGTGAGGTGTGGTGATGGCGAAGAATCAGGTAGTGGGTTCTCGACGATAGATGAAGAAGAGGAGACTGGGGAAGCAGAAGCGTCGCGCTTAGAACCACCGACGGCGACGCGGGGAGGAGGTGGAGATCTTGCTTTCCCGGAAGTGGCTCTCGCGGCGGCGGTGGAGGCGGGCGCTGCAGCAGGTGAAGAGCAGGATGACGGCGGCGAAGAGGCAGAGGATGCCGGCTACTAGAGTAGTCCAGGCTGCCGGACCCCAAGAGGCGACGACGGTATCGCTGGAGTCGTTGACGGCGGACTTGACGATGGCGAAGGATACGAAGTCGGTGATAACGACCACGGCCACGACGATGAAGGTGATGAAGGCGCCGAGGGCCGCGAGGAAACTCCCTACGATTCCAGCTCCGAGAGCAAGGAAGAAGGAGATGAAGGCGAGACCTGTCGCGATGGGGTGCAGGACCATCACTTTCGTCAGGCCCTTCGCCGTGCTGTGGGCGTAGTCTGAGAACGACGAGTCTGCTACATTGCGCTCGATCACGGCCACCGGGTCATATCCGATGCGTGACTTGCTGCAGGTTTTAGAGCCAGAGCTGCGGTATGCCGTTAGCTTCGAAACGAAAGGGGTGGGTTGATTATGGGGAATGCCCTCCCCGAAGAGTGAGAGAGACTTACGACGTTAAATCCTCGATACAGTAACCAAAGGTACCGAAGGTGATGGTAGGAAAGCGGTCATTGTCGGTTAAGCTGGTTCGTTGATTTGTGCCGATTTCCACCTTGAGTATGGATATGTCTGACACCACCGGAGCCGAGATATCGGTGACGATGAGCAGTACGGTGGCGGCGAGGAGGAAGAAGGTGCCGATGTGGTGGATGAAACCTGTCCGAGCCATGTTGACGGATTGAAGTATCGAGCGATAGTAATGCGTATTAAGTAGTTTAGTTATATAGCTAAGGGTGCAAGTACACGGCCCGGGCTAAGTAGATAAACTATGCTGAACACTGATGAGAGTTGGTGAGATATGAAGAGGAACATAATCTATTGGGGGAGCGAGATGTGGTTGCATTATAAGTAGTATAAAAGATTAAGTGTATACAAGGTCTCGTCAGAGGTTTTCATCTTGAGTGCTTCCAGGCCCAGCACGACGACAACCTACGTCGCCCGTGTCTGCCCATGTCTGCCCATTGTTCCTGGTTGGGCATCTGTCATGGAAGACGGCAGACACTACCAGCCAGGTCGATCGGACAACGTCATGCCCATCTATGTAGACGTGCGCTGATTGGCGGCCGGTTTGCTAGCGTCGTGATCTTAGACAAAAGCTGTGAGTGGCATCCCGTGATTGGAATACCGCTTCAAGCCCCATGTTCGGTTTGTTCAGCTTGTTCAGGTTGTTTAGTTGTGACGTCGTGGCTTTGCTTCACTTGCGGACTGCTTAATTGGATCATGATGCAAGTAATGTGGGGATATGGATCTTAGCATATTTCTTGTTTTTTAGTGTACCTTCGGTCTAGACCCCTGCCGGCTCCTGCTGTGCCGACCGAGCGACGTCATCACCGCATTGAACCTCCCGTCTGCACCATCTCTGTGTGGAACAAGGTAAAAGATCTTGCTTGAAGAGCTTAAATAGGTAGTTTTCGAAACGCACCATGCCAGGCACTAGGTAATAGTATAGGCCTCAACGCAACCTTCCAATTTTATCGTGACCATATGTGGGACTTGTAGCTCTATTCACTTGCCGGGTTCCGAATCCACCGACTCGCTGACTGTTGAACTGCTTAGTATCGAAACAGAGAGCAGTCTACTACAGTATAGGGCCCTACATGCAGCTTGCTACCGCAGCAACGAATAAGATGTATTCAAACCAGCACAGGCACAATCCACATCATAGGCGAAGCTTTTCCCCATGGTGGGAAGAGTTCGGCACTAATTGCCGATCTAATTAAAGCCTCCCCACCATGACGAAAAGCCTCACTGATAATGATGTGGATAGTATGTACGGTAGCACGTAGGTTAGCCGACTTGACGTAAGCATCGGGCGCAGTGGGAACGTAGTTCTGGACGCCTTCAAGCGCGTCGCGTCTAGGCCGAATGATGCAGGCCGATAGTTGTCCCTTAACAAGACGATAACTACTACTGTCGCCATTGTCGAAGTCTTGGCGAATGCAATAGTGCTCCATAATATGTTGCAAAATAGTTGTCTCGATGACTTCTTGCAGAGAATAAGAATAGGTATTGGATGATATGGTCTTCAATCCTCGAACAGTTTCTTAAACGTAGCGTCGTCAAGAAGTGCATCTGGTTTCGTAGCACTCACTGCGTCGAAGGGCGATCCATAAGCTTGAGCTCGTGGGGCCCCAGTTGCTGTACCCTGTGACGGTTCTGATTGCACGTCTGCGGTTTTAGTCCTGCACTCCTCGGCGAACTGCATGAGACTGCTCATGACCGTAGGCGTCTCTTGTTCCGCTCCTCTACGTCGTATCCGCTCCAAGAGGAAGGCTTCACGCGCAGAATGGCGCTTCTTTCCCAGTAACATGGAAGCGGCTCCCTCAGGTCCATTATCGGCGAAGCTATCCGAGTCGCGGGCTAGCTGGTTGCCAGTTTCCCAGTCTTGTAGGGCTGCCGCCATCGCGCCCGGGGGTATGACCCGCTTCAAAGCGGCTGACACGAAAGTTTCTGTCTTGCCATCGCCAGGCCATCGACCGTGAAGGGGGTTCTTCCTGACTTCCTCTATGTGATCGTAGTCTGCGTTTGCAGGGAAAATATGTAGGGTGAAGGTCCTATGGGATAGCCCTAGGTCGGCGGAAACTGGCGTCGGCTTGACGGTCGAGCTGGCCGGAAGCGGGTTGACGGGAGTGGTGATTGGGCCGCTCACGTCGTAATCAGGGCCCCAGGCAGATCGAGTCGGAACCTCATCGCTGCCAGGATCTTGAGATATGATGGTCCGTTCGAGAGGGGAGCTGTCGAGGAGGTCTGTAGCTGCGTCCGGCTTTGTGGTCACAGCTATGAAGGAAGAGCTATCCTATTTCAGATATTCAAATTAGCCAAAAAGAAAAGACACTCGACTTAAAACTGAGCGTGTATACGGAGTCGTGAACTTACCTGGAGCCTTTTGAACGTTTCGATTGACTGTTGCGATGACTTCTGTAGCGCCGCAAGCACAGCACGCCTCTCGTAGAAACTCCTCGGCGCCGGGACACATTTAATGAACAAAGACCGCGAACTGAGAGTAAATGGCTTCAATTGAGCCAGCGCCGAACCAGACGTCGACATGTCGTCACGGCACTCTACTTTGTTTGTCGTAGCCAATATTGGAAAGTGTATTAATCATTCATCCATAGCACATCTGCCAGTTGGCCGGCAACTTTCATTAGGCAACTTTCACTAAGCTCTCCGATAAGCTACAAATCGATAACAGGCCAAGGTGGGGGACATTGTCATGCAGCTGGCACATGGCTTGTTCCAGCGACAATTGAGCCCCACTCGGGATGTAGTACCAGTAACCAAATGCAAGAGGTTTTGAAGCAAGAGGTTTTGAATAGTAGTTTCACATAACTTGGGTAGAATAATTCCAAGTTATATGTATGTCTAGACCTTAGTAGGTATTCACTCTCATATAGACACTTCTCAGGTCGGCAAATTCCCAACCGCAGCCAAACCCATTGGACTCACAGGTGCTACAGTTCATGATAACCACCAACCAGGTAGCATTACAACAAAATGAAAAGGTTTTATTTTCATCTTACTCACAAACAGCGAGCTAGTGGGATGATAATCTCGGCATATATATCTCTGATCTTGTCGAGTTCATGCTAAACAACGGCTCGTCTGTTTTCTCAGGCAAAGGATCTTATCATGATTCATAGGTTTCTTCACTTCGAGCCCCTACGTGTCAATCAATGTTTACCTTTTGTGTGAAAATGGAAAATGAACTGGTTTGTCTCATTGGTCAAATGCGTCTTTGCATCCCTTAAAATAAGTACCAGCCGTGGGTAATGTCCGGATGCCTCTAAGCTATTGGAAGCCACCAATACTCCAGTGGGTTGGGCGAATTAGCAGACGCGGTTCGGATTTCCGGCTTATACTGTTTCTGGGTCGTGGCTGCATATCATGTCTGTGTTATGACACGCACAATCACCTCAGGTAATTCTAAGCTTATCGGCGGGAGCCGTACAGCCAATAACATGAACATGGCGCATTGTTCATTCCTACCCTACAAGTAGGGCACTTTTGCCAGCTCAAGTACCTGAGGCTGGTATAGGTACTCTAAAGTCGGGGATAAGCATCAATTGTTGGGCTCACTCAGCTATACCAGTATGGTTTAATCGTCCGATGCTACATTTGACGTTTGAGCTACCTACCTACACTAAATATGAAAATAGTGTTTCCGCGCATATCAAGTAGTTTGGCCTCAGACCACATCACAAGCTTCAATGTTCATCAGCAAGAGCCCTTAAACAGATTAATAAAACTAGTAATAAATGTCAACAGAGGTCGGCCATTATGGTGTGCTCTTGCGACCTGTAACATTACAAAAGCCATAATACATTGCACGAATGACAGTAGAAAGTAATGTGAGCCAGAGCTATAGCCTCAGCAGGCATGAGTCAAATCAAGGGTAATCGAGGTATAGGTAGTCGAAATAATAGTCCAGTGTGGTTGTTCGTCTGAATCTGAGTCATCCGGTCCAGGAGAGACAGTCTACTACCTACTCACCGACTTTGCGCCATCGTCTTTCAGCTCAGAGTGAGTTGATCCCATGTTCATCGAAAGAGTGGCTTAGTTCAGCTTATTATAGTTCAAGTTTGGGACAGGATGAGGAAACCTTAGAAAGCCGGAAGCTGGACCTTATCGCAGATAAGAAAATCTTATCCTGTTATATTTTCATAACTTCATGCGCCGAAAGATCCAAATAGCCGCAGTAGATCATGGCACACTTAGTTTATGCCGCTCAGCCTCAGCCGCACGACTCGCATTATACAACATAGCTACTATGTAAGTATCGAACAGACGGGGCCCGAGCCGCGTGGCCTGCTTAGTGTAATACTCGAAATCTACGGGCACATGTTAATATACACGTGTATTCTGTGACCAATTCCAGCCCCAAACGAGGGAACCACAGTGGATATTTTCACACTGTTGATTCAACCGTTCGTAATCCAAGGCAAGTATTCGCGACGGAGTAGAAACGCCACCTACCTACAGGTGAGACAGTAGGGCTGGCTGCGCGAAGCTGCTGACACCCGTGTCTCGGCCCTGTCAAGTGTTAATAAAATTAGGGTGCACAGACAACCAACTAGTCGGGTCGAAACACTGTAACCTGTGCGCTCTGCTGAAACGCAGCATCGTAGATAGACTGCGGAAAAGCACCGTTGTTGGTTTGCCCTGCATGGTGTCACACCGACGCGCAGACACTTCCACTTCCACTCGCTGTCCGAGAGTTTCTCCTCTACCGCCGAGACGTCATGGGTCATGTTCCAGCATCCGGGGACGAGACTAGCCATCGAACGATGTAAAAATGGCAATTTTGCAATCGAGCCAATAGAAATGTGAGAGCGACGCCCGTCATCTCCTGGCATGAACTCTCCAGCGTGTCGCACGACATGGGCAACCCCACGGACTGGATGCACAAAGTCCCAGCGGCACACGACAACCAACAGCAGCAACAGAGTCACCCACACTACCCTGGAATGGCACACCGGGCGGTAACTGCCGTGCAGCTCTCGGGACCGCTTTCTCGAAGTAGCCGTCCAGTCCAACTTGGTGGGCGCAGAATTGCCGACGAGGTTGCCTACACTAGGTATGTTAGGTACTTCCAACCAAGATTGGTGGTTGTTTGTCCCCGTATCCCGGGGACACGGGACAACGATCCACAGGGACGACCCAGTTACCGTGTTGTCGGGCTCTGGCCCAGCGGACTAATTTCGGTCGGAGCGTGCTAAACAGGCGGGCCACCCAGAGTTCGTATCCAGTCATTCGGCGAAGTCATTTGGATCTTTGTTGTAGGGCATTAAACAGGCCAATGGGCCAAGCCAACACGGAATAAGCGCACTCAATGATGTACTCCACAACGAGTGCCAGACTTTTGGGGCAGTCCTCTAAAAGATAAATAATCTTATAAGTCGTGATTCTGCGCACGTGTGCACTATTCTGGGAGCTGTTAGTTACCAAAATAGTTGGTTTGAAACGGTAGGCAATTGAGCTATTGATCCAGCTTTGGTAGGCTCCCTTACTGTAAATAGGAGGATGCCTTTTATATATATGCAGGGGCTCCTCGGTCATCGAAGCACGTGTTTGAGTAACTCTTGAAACCCGCAGTACATTGTAACATTGTAAGGAATCCAAACTTCCACAGTGCGTATAGATACGGAGTTGGTGATCACTGGCTTCTTTGGTTGCATGTTGGTTTGCACGTGGTGTAGAAAGACGGCGAGACACACAGGACATCTCCGACTTCTCGACTGGGCATGTGAACGAACTAGGTAGTCTACTGCGTAGTCCTCACCCGCCAGGACCGCCGTACATACTTAGCAATGCAGTATACTAGTGTCTACACTAGAACCGTAAACATGCATTGCGACATTTTCCAATCCGACCAGTTTCCATTTCAGGACAGGACGGCTGAAGCAGGGTCTAACGCAGGGGAGAGGCAATGCGAGGCGAAGTTCATCCCTAAATTTGGGCTCTGATTCTTCTACACTAGGTAGGGATAGACTAGTTAGTGTAGACTAAAGTATGCACATACTTACAGAAACGGGAAGAAGGAAGAAACAAAAGATTACTACCATTTTCTAGTGGTGCCCAATCGCCGACTCGCCATACTCTCTCCCCACTCGCTTACTGGAAAGCTATATCATCTGAGAGGCATGCACAAGCCAATGAGCTGCTTGTTGAAGTGTCCCAGGTCGATTGCTCGGTTGATTGTTAAATGTGAAGCGTCTAGAGCCACTAGGTTACCCACCCGACAAGCACATTATTCACATCATCGTAGATGCGGTATTCACCATCATGGTTTATTATGGTGCTTGGCTAGAGCCTAGCCAGAACGTTGAGCATTATACAAGAAAAAAGGGGGTCGAATGGTTGTCGGCCCGTTGATCGATCAAGAGGGTTTCCGAGATCAGTGAGAACTTTTGAGGGGCTGAACCCGAGGATTTGGGCCGTGACAAATACTCCCTGCAGCTCCGGTGGAATTTTAGACTAAATTAGTCCAGTCTAGACCAGGATATAGCAGCTTTTTAACATGCTATTTATTATACACTACTGTATGTTGTAGTAGGTATAAAATACCTAAGCGAGGTACATACTTAGCATACAGATTACTAGTACTTACCCACCTGTATCTACCCAGTGACGGTACACTATCTAGATTTATTACCTGTAACTTGGGAAAGATTGTAGCAATGCCGACAGCCGATAATTCGTTTCGGCTTCGGCCGGCGTTGTGACCATTTTCTACGACACCATCTATGTTTTCTCAAAACTCCTCAGAGATAGACTAAGGAAATTTCACGTGTAGAGTGAGTTACTATCTAGTAGTAGAAAGATAGACAAACATAACCCCAAACGATAAAATCCGTTTATCTTACGTGATAAAAAGGTACAATAGAGTCTGACAAACCCGCGCAGACTGCCCGCGGGTTAATTATACTGCCAAGAGGATCTAAGCTTTGCGATATACGACAGGTCGAAACTTGTAGGAAACCAAGATTTCAATAGTACGGGGCCCATGCAGCAAGTGTACGTAGTAGTGTACCCGTTCACTCACTTCCAGTCTGTCGGGACATTTAGATAATTCGTGTACATCTCTTAATTTGCCCTTCATAACTCCACTAACAGGACTTGCTATATCACAGCTTATAATTTTGCAAATCAATCCCTGAGTAGATCGTGTAATCAGGTCCGCGGCTATCAGTCGTCCTATCACATGTGCACATTCAATATCTAGGATCACGCCAGACTATAATTCTAACTCTGATTGAAGATACACCATACAGCTAACGAAGGTGGTAAAATAAAGGAGGGGTGGGATAATGGTGTATACCTACTGGTCAGTCCATCTTAGCTGATGCACCAGTTTGCACCATCGCCCTGAAGATCCCAATAAGGATTACCGGAGAAACTCGAAACTAGAGGGTCGCCCGCAATCTAATGCTACCAATAGGTAAGTAGATAGTGTCGCGATGGTCAAATCGGAGGTCTCTTGGCTTCTTATGGTATTCACCACGTTGCATTACCGATGCACCAATGCGATACAAAGATTCCATCAGAGGTGTGTCTACACTACAGATTACACGTATCAGTAGTCTACACCACAAATTATAAATGCCGTAAATCTCGGCACATTCCTCGCCATTCTTTGGATAGGTATGGTACCTAATACCGTACTACCGTATACAGTACCTGGCGGGTGTGCCACGAGCCAGATATGAACCATAGGTACCTAAGACACGTGTGTATAATGTGTCATACAAGTGACAAGACTGAGCATTGAGGCAGCTATCTGGTGAGGTTAGGTCTACATAGTAGGTACTACACTAGGCACACTACCTACTATGTACGGTTACCTCAAATTAGGCAGGCATATCGAAGGCAAAATGAAGCACACATGTTGTATATCAGTCAGCACCTCTTGTATGACACTACTATACATACTATCTACACCATGCCACACCTTTGCCTTGCACACATGATCAGATCAGTCCAGAGGCGGACTTGTTCCACCTTTTCTGGCCCACCTGGCTAGGAGGTAGGTATCCTTCTAGAACAGAGTCCTCCTATCCCCAGCAAAAGAACCCAGCAAAAGAACCCAGCAACAGAACCCAGGAGCTACTAGGAGGATCTTATGAGGAATTGATTGTTACAGAACCTAATTAGCCCATCTCCATAGTGTAAATATCTACCTGCCTAGCCCCCCCCCAGTATCTACTACTACATACGTATACTAGTAGGTACTAGTAGTATAGGACTGCCCAGCTGTACCAGGCAGTACCATCCGAGAACCATGTTCGGTACGGTGCGATGACAGCCCGCAGGTAAGTGTACCCATACAGTCGCATATTCCGCCTTCTGACTGCTTCACGCCTCACTGCCACATACCACACATACCACACATGCCACACTAATAACACCAGTGTGTACATGGTTTACGCCATAGCGTTACACTTGATTATCGTCATTCGTCATTTAGGGGGGTCTTCGCGACAAAACAAAATAGAAAGATATATAACTCTGCATGCTGAAAGAATAAAAAATACCGCTTGCCCATCCGTGATGATTTACAGTAGCTCATCCTCCATGGCTACCTAGTGGTTGCGCGCAGTAGCACGAATCTGCACTAGTACAGTTACCTAGGTAGTGTAGTGCACTAAGTCGTAAGTGTAGGTATCTCCCAGGCTCATTCAAAGTCTCGTGGGCATGGGGTCCACAGGGCTTATCCAGAGCGTTCTCTCCCTCCCTCGGAAGAAAGAATAGGGACTGTACACTCCACACTCAGTAAATCCAAGCTGTCGTGCGTCTGTTACCTTGCATTAGCGCGAGAGCTAAAGTAGTAGCGCGTTTCCTAGGACAGCAGGGTTTAGTGGACAAATCAGAGCTAAGACATCGCCAAGCCTCACTGGTGTTCTTAGGTGACACCTACTAAATCCCAGCAAACCCCCGACATGGAGTCGAGACTGTCTTCTATCGAGACTCGTCGACTCCTCCTCAAACCTTGAACGCCCACTTCTGCCCACCCAGTACGATCCTGTACTTCCCTCACCTATGGTCCCTACAATATCCCACTGGACGCCGCCAGCGATTTTGGGCACAGAACAGAGTGCTCGAGGTGTTCTCCATGCGCGAGGAGACCAACTCGGGCATGGCGTCCACCGATGACCCTCCCCTCCGTCATCTTCACGATGCGTCCGTGCTGCAGCAGCCACTCTCATCGCGTCCCAGCTTTCCCATGACGCCGCCTGAACTGGACCACGACCAAGCCTTATTAAATGGCATGGGAGAGGTGGCTGAAGATCTCGATAAACTCGTCCACAGACTGAATCGGAGACCCATCCTCCAGGACTCGCTACGATGGCACTTCCTGGACAAGATGGAGGGCAACGGGGAAACAGAAGAAACGAGAGAGGAGGTGGGGTTCCGATGCGAAGGACCAAATGTGCTTTCCAGGCAAATGGCGATGCGACTGCAACTATCGGAACCCACTCCCACCCTGGATCCCATGCTAGAGCTTTCGATGCCATGCGATCCGTGCTCTTCAACAATACCGCCACTATGTGATACTCTGCGGCTACCCGACCCCGTTCATTTCGACAGTATGGTCGCAGACGCTCCATCAAATGACAAATCCCTTGCCAAAACAAACGATGCCAAGCGGTCACGCCGGGCTACAGATGTGCGTCTTCACAAGAGCGCTTCAAATCTTCGTATGTTGGGTCTCGTGACGGGTATGATCGAGAATGGCGTACAGTGCAATGTACAAAACTCCACGCCGCCTTCACCGACAGGAACGTCGTCGAAGTCAGTGGCCGTTCCCGCATCCATGCGTTATATCGAGCCACAGGATGCAACCGACTCTCATTTACTGTCAGGCCGCATGCAACTGGAAATCGACATGGGCTTTAGTGAATTGGACGAGGAGACGATGCTTAATGATAATTTAGCTTTGCGCCATGCGAGCACCCCAGCTGGAATCAGGAAATTCGGGTTCTTGCGGTATCGCTCCTCGTCCGAGGCAGCCCAATCGTGCAAGAACATGAAGAAGAGCGCGCCTCGCATGCGAAGAAGAGTTAGAACAAACCCAACATCTACATCCGGATCATCCGCAACCCAGCCGCCTTCTTCTGCGGCTTAATTCAATCATTCTTGTATATGATTTTTCCTTTGTCGGCCATGTTAAATATACCCAGAGCAACACAGGAAGGCGTTACGGACGGACAGGCTATGACCGAGGTTACAGCATTACAGCATTACAGCCGGCGAGCTGAGGCACCGGTAATCGGAGCTCGGATAGATCATGCATACGGCGTTGGCAGCATTGGGCACGGTGATCCCGTGTCGGGGATCTTGCATTTTGTTCACGACTGTTGTTACGGCTATGAGACGATGAGGAGAAGATACCCAAAAGATACGGAGCTGCCACTCGACGAAGCACTCCCCATATTATTATTTAAGAACAGATGACCGAACAACTTGAGGCAATCGGCTCATCTTTACATAGCTATCATCATTATCACTCGAACTGCTAGCCCACTAGAGCACCTGCTACTAGTACCAACTATGTAATGCAACGAAGCTAGCTCGATGCATCATTCAATCAAAAAGGTTACACACAAAGCGACGCTTTTTCACTCTCTATTGTTTCCGGAAACTGAATTACTAGGACATTCACGCTTTGTCTAGTTAGATACCATAGACACCATGCTCGTGATGAGAACAAAGACGAAAAGATGATGAGCACCCACCGTTGGCTTGGCGGGGGGGCCATCATACCAAACGAACAGGGAGTTAGTTCATGGAGACATGTGTGATGAGGCAACTTCAAGGCAAGGCTGACAGAATGTAGAGAGTTTGCCGCATTTTAAATTTCGCAACGTCTCCCGCTTCCAACAACAGATGATGCCATGCCATTTATTAGACAGCGGCGTGTTCTGAGACTAGACATGAATTGATAAAAGTTTCAGTTTGTATAGAGGCCAATTTTGGGGGAAGGGGAGATACGAAACGCTCGTCCCCCAGTTGGCGACTCTACATTCCAGATTGCTTTGTCTCACTCTGCTCCACACATAGGTTTGTGCTGTGTAAGAGTCGACATTATAATGACTCGGGTCGACAACGAGCAAGCCTACGTTCTTTGAACGTGTTTTTTTCTTTGTTAACTTCCTCGAGGATACCTCAGTATGGCGTAGGAGGGCCCGCTAGACGGACATACTCGGCAGAGTAGCTGACAGTTGAGAGAGGTGTACTTGATCCCGCTCTCCTTTATAAGACCTAGGAGGAATGGGTTCTAACGGAAGTCCATGTTCACTTGATGCCTCAACTCACATTCCTCTAGATAATTTCCCAATCATTCGTCTCATTGCTACGGGCATCTGCCATGACTTATAGTTAATTCTTCAGCCTCGGGGGCGGCTCATATGTTCTTGTTTCGGTTGTTGCTGTGCCAAACATTTTCATATTTTGTTGACTTACATGAAAGTAGATACAAGCACGACCTCCTACCTTCTCGACCTCTTCCTCGGACAGCTACCTTGTAATATTGTCGCTCTTAGGGGGGGAGGTCTTATCCTATCCACTTACCATTCAATCACCCTTTAGCTGTGCTTACCTTTCTCTTTCGTCGACAAGATGGCCTTCACGGCGCTCCAGTTCCCTCTGGACAAAGATCAGAACCAGCTATCCCTCTGGTCGGACAATGACGAGCTGGCAATAACGGGCGATAACTTCTTTGACCAATTCGTAACCTTTGATGCTGGAGATGCGGCAACATTCGGCGGTGAGGTCTTCGAGGATCCGCCTAGCCCCTCTATTCTCCTTGACTCTCTCAAAAGCGAGCTGAGCAACCCCTCTTCGCAACCATTGGGTTTATCTCATGACTTTTTTCATGCGGAGGCAGCAGCTGGTACGATCGAACCCATTGCATTCGCACCAGATACCATCTCGGCAGACCAAGTCGATCCAAATTCAGCGGTACTCGCAGCTTTGGCGGAAGACCCTATTCTCAGCAACGGTTCGATATCGGATTCTGAGTTATTGCGTCTTGAGGGCATATCCCTAAAGTCCTCGCCACTTCGAGGGAATGTGACGATACCTTCAAGCCCGTCACATGCTACGCTAGCACCCTCGAGCCCACGCAAGCATAGTCGGTTTGTCGAAAGCATCTATGCCACCATCCGTCGTGCAGTGCACCCTTCAAAACCAGCCAAGCAAGAGCAATACCAGCCCATCGATATGGCCAGTTTAGACGCATTCTTTGACGATCCGAGATCTGGACTTGACATTTTCGATCTGAACTACGATGAATTCGCAGACCCGATAATACCGATAAAGCAAGAGCCCGTAGACAGTCACGGTCTGCCATTATCGCCACCTCTGACCGGTCGTATTCCCAATGAGCATCAGCATAGTTTGACTGGGTTTGTCACTGGACACCTCGATGACCCGTTCTGCGATAATTTGTTGAATACGCCGGCCATCATCCATTCAGCCAAGCACCAGCAGATTAATACACCCATGAGCACACCCGTGATTAACAGCGAGACCTTCCTTCATAATCAAGTAATGACTCCGTTGAACACGAACATGGGCAACTTTCGCCATCCGCAGAAAGCGTATCGGAGCACAAGCTCAGCCGAGTGGCCAATGGAGGGTCTCCTGACCGATGTTAGATACAGCGAGGACGTAAACATCTGGTCTTCGGCCCCATCGTCCGCGGCCTATGTAGTCGACAATGGAAACAACAACATGCCGAGCCCAAGTTGGTGGGAGGCCGCACAGAGTGAGATATTGCATGCCGAGCCCTCGCACCACCACCAAACGACAAACGGCGGCGGCTTCCACAGCAATGGGGTACATAACATCTCTATGCAAAGTCAACAGGCCGACCTACCATATGAGTATAACGCAGACCTCTCGGGCCTGATGATCCACATGCCGCAGCCGCGAGCGCCACCAGCGAGCGTGCTAAGCTCGGACCTAGGCGAGCAGTTGCTCGCTACCCCCACGCTGTCGTCGTCGAATTACCATTTACAAAGCACGCCCACGATGTCCCGCACGCGAACGGATCGCCTGCCACAGCACAATGGCAATAATAGCAAATCGTACGGGTATACGGATAAACGACCACGGCCGCGCGCGCCGTCTTCAGGCGCCAGGCATCACGGCGCGCAGACGTCGCCGCGTAAGTTACACCACAGCATGAGTCTGGGGTATCTGCGAGAAGAATCCCAGTCGCCGTCGCCGATGGCGCGGCAGCATCGACACCCGCAGCATCTCAACGGGGGGCATCACCACGCGAACCATCAGGAGCGGCAGCAGCAACGGCGGTCGTCACTGACGGTACGCAAGCAGCGGTCGTTCTCGCGCCGGCCTGGCGGCGAGCCGCGGACACCCTCGACGTCTACATCGGCGACGTTCGCGGCGACGCCGACGCCGGGCAGTGGTGGTGGCGGTATCGGAGGAGCTATGGGTTTCGTCAACTTCACGCCGAGTGACAAGAACCAGCTGATGTCGGGCGTGGCGCCCAGCGGGTCGAGCAAGACGAAGGCCCGGCGCGAGAAAGAGGCCCATGATCGCGAGAAGGAAGCCCAGGAGAAGGCGAGGCAGATCAGCGAGATCGCGTATAAAGCTGTCCGGGAAGTTGGAGGCGACGTGACGAAGCTCATTGGGGATTTCGGCATGTGATGCCTTACTTACCTTACTTCATCTTGCCTTGCCTCCTTCCTCCGTACCTGTTCGCTCTTCCTCTCATCTTCACGTATCTGTTGCTGGTGTTTATCGTGAGGTGCGCGGGATCGAGGCGTCGTGGTGAATTCTATAAGAGATCGAAATAAACATGGAAAAGGCGTCCGTGAATCGTCCCCAAGAGAGAGATTTTTTTTTGTCTTGTTTTTGCAGTTTGATAGAGTTTACTTCATTCTGCCGGTCGGAAGGGAGAGGAGGAATTAGTTGGGTGGTTGGGAAAGACAATAAGGGGCTACTTCTGGATCACACTCCTCTCTTTCTTTTCCTTTTTTTTTGTTTTTTCCACCCTCTACACCGCCATTTATCGTGTGTAACTTGTTTTGTCATTTTGTTTTTTCCCCCGAGTTCCCACCCTTTTCCCTTTGTGTTAGAGCCTTCTCTTCGATTGTACAAATTTGTAATTAGACGTTTTATTCGGCGAAACGGGGGGGTTAGGTGTTTAACACTGCTTTCTTCCTTGCTTATCGAGGTATAGGCGTTGAGACAAAATGGAGGAGGGGGTTGAGGTCGGACAGCGAACTAGGGTTGTCTGTCTGTGTTACAAGGGGCACGGGCACACAGAGGACGATAAAGTGAGATCGATACCTAGATCACATCATACCTATCGTATGTATAGATCTGTAATCTGGCTAGCAATAATAGCAGGCCGCAGTGCCGGCTGTTTCACAATTTACCTATTCAAAACTTTGCTAAATATGGTGATTAATCTTCTCTGATCTTGATGGTTTTCTGCCAGCTGCTTAGTGAATCGTTTTCGGAGATTTTGGGCGCTTCGGCTCGTGTAACTATCAACCTAATCATTATCTATACTAGATTCTTAGTGATATGACAGGATTAATCCTCGAATCTGATAACGAGTTCATAAAGCATCATACTCTTCATATTTCAGCACATGCATAGTCAATTCATTCCTCACTTCTCGTCCTCCGGACGCCCAGTGTACCATGTCAGATACGTCTCCGTATGCGTAGCCTTGGCGGTGCCATTACTCGCAAAAGTAGCCGTGACCCGCGTAGTCCCGTCCGCGACGACGAGATCGCCCAGGATCCGGCGGAAGTACTCCAGGGACGCCTTGGGCTGGTAATAGGGGATCTCGTGCCCGCTCTCGTAGATCCGCGTGAAGCTGAAGTTCCCGTATTGCCGGCTCTCGCCGTATTCCACGCCCTCGACGACGAAGGGCGCGTACCCTGTCGCCGTGAACTCGGCGCTGTGCGTATAGTTTAGAGCTAGCGAGACGGCTTCGCCGCCGAACCAGTTGCAGATATAGTCCTGGCGGTTGTGAGTGTTAGTAGGTGCTTAAGTTTTCTTCTTGCGGAAACTCGAAGGGTGGGGGGTAGATGCAAAGAGGAGAGGGTACTCACGGCATCGCCGTAAACCATCGCGACGCGGACCCCGTAGCCCACCACGGCCTCTAGATCTTCCATTAGCTCGGGGTAGACCCAGTCTCCCGTGTAGTCAAACCCTGCATAAATTTGGTTGCTTGATGTAGAAGTATAGTTGATGTCGACTCCAATGGCATCCTGGATTTTAGCGGTGTTGAGATAGTCGACCCAGGGCTCCGGTGGGATATCAGCACTCCTCATAGCCCTTTGCTCGGGAATTAGTACAGGCATTAATTTCGTTTACTAGAAGAGTCTGAAGGGTTTCGGCAGTTCAAAGGGGTAGAAGATAATGGGTATCGCTGCAGATGCGCATTGCACAGTGGAATAGAAAATATCGGAATACTAACCTGATGTCGTATGGGTTTCTCCCGCTTGTGCTACTAAACGATCGTATTAGCACACACCGCTTGCGTAAGATGACGGGCTATAGTATACTATGACCGGCTTGGGCAGGACGAGCGTCATATCAACTTACTAGTACGGCCCCTCGACCAAATTTCTGCATATGCCCACAGCTTGCGAGCAGACAGCCAAACCATCCCGTGTCGAGCGGTCTCCTTCAATGCAATAATTGATCGCGTCTCTGCACCCATCAGGAAACTCCCAGTTCATTTTCATGAAGTTATAAATCGTGTCATTAACCGCCTTGATACCATAGGTGTTGTTAACTGCGAATTCGGGGTAATACGGCGTTTGGATGCTCGCAGAGACGATGCCGTTAATTATTCCCAGCGTATGCATGTCGAGCTCGACGCCCTTGGATGATCCGTTCTTGATGAGCGCGTTCTGGTCGTAAAAGTACTTGTAGAAGGCCGG
Source organism: Xylaria hypoxylon (assembly GCA_902806585.1). Classification (NCBI taxonomy): domain Eukaryota; kingdom Fungi; phylum Ascomycota; class Sordariomycetes; order Xylariales; family Xylariaceae; genus Xylaria; species Xylaria hypoxylon. Next base: position 1,972,414 of record CADCXB010000018.1, on the reverse strand, counting down.
TCCGTAATGTCCGCCATACGACTCGGTCCAGAGGTTGAAGCTTCGTGACTTGACTTTGCTGTCCAAGCGCGGTAATTCTTTGAGCAAAGCCTGCAAAACTTCCCATGTGCCAACGGCAGATAATTGAGTAGTATCGAACCTGTACGGGTCGACATCACTATAGCGGCCGTCGGGGTGAGTAGAGTTGACAGGCAACCCTGTGTTCTCATCCACGACGCCGACGACTTTCGTCTCGTAGGAGAAGCCGACGCCGATCGGCTGAGAGAGAAATAGCATGTTGCTGACTTCATTCCAAGCGTAAGGGTTCAGGATTGACGTGCTTTTGTTAGCTGCCACGCTGCATGGGCCAAGTTCTGTAACACGGAGAATGAGACACCAGTAGTTTGACGAGAGATGCATTGGGAATTGTTATTAACGTACCTTCGAATAGCCCGATCATGGAATCTGAGCCCGGGCCGCCATTGAGCCACAGTGTGATGGGTGATTCATTTGGGTTGTTTCTGGATTCGAAAAACCAGAAGAACATGTGAGTATTCGCATCAAGGTCGACATAACCCGAGTAGGAGTTGACACCAGGTGTAGTCTCACAAACACCATGCTTTCCCGGCTCTTTATACCGAATCGTGACGCCTCCGGGTGACTTAATCGTCTTGACACCTGCGGGCTCGGCAGGCACTTGCCTTTTGAGAAGCTCCTCGACGTGCGGTGGGAGGAAGCTTGCAAATGCCGAGGAAACGCTCAGCAGCAGAGCCGCTGGCGTAACGAGATGCATCGTGGATAATGTATGGGGTCGAGAGAAGTCACTGGAACCCGGAACACGAACACTCGAGAATGGGGAGAGCAAAGAGTCTCACACTCGCACAAGCACATAAATGTCTGGGGACTTTGGGGCGTTCTCCTCGGACTTTATACCTACTCACCTACATGTTCGTATCCCATATCCCGTGTCCCAGCTCCACCCATGCAACCTCACACATACACACATACATAAGGCCGGCAAATATAACGACGATTTTGATCACAGAGCCAAGGTAGCCCTACTAGTGGGAGTCTGCATATCCGTGCTACCCAATTGCTGTGAGCTCCGAGTTAAGCTTTCATGTCATCTCTTTGGCCTGCCCGATACGGTTAAGAGCTCACGGATCGCCTTCTTATCAATCGACGATGTGGAGTCACCGCCTCAACGAGCGGCTTGGTGATGGCCGGGCATGGCTCGGGATTACCATTCTCGCAGAGGGTGCACGAGCGGCCAATAAGAAGTGAACGGGGTAGCGTTGATGACCGCAGTGGCTGGCTGGCTTAGTTCTCGGGGTGGAATACCTACACTACACGGTTATACCAGCTGTATATATTATACACAACAACTTGCAACAACTCACTCGTTACACACACACACTCATACCTCTCTCATACCTAACTAGGATATGCCACGAAGAATCTTGTCGAGTGTTACTCGATGTTCCCATTCCTCACTCTGTAATGGTACGGATTAGCCTATCTCCATAAGCAAGGACCCCTGGATACTAAGTCTAGGGTAAACTACCCAATTCAGTAGTTGTTATCGGCTACGAATCAGCTACCCCCTCTCAACCCGCTCTCGTGCAGTACCGATGAGGAGTAAAGAAAGCTTGATGATATCATGCCTCGTACAGACTGCTCGTAGTTTCGGGGAATAAACCCGCCTCAAGACAGAGACATTTCAATCCTTGTCATTGTTGGTGTGATTGATCAATCGGAGACATGCATGCAACCGAGTACGACGAAGAGGTTGGGCTTTCAAGAGATAAGTAGCGGTAAACATTCATCTTCCATCTCCCTTTTTCTATTCACAATCGCATCGTATAGCAGTTCCGGTTGTATTCCGCTTAGCTAGTCCCAAACTGTATCATCTATCGTCTTGGGGTATCTTGCTATATCTTATAAGTGAGTCTGGATGATGCCTTCAATTGATCATAGTGTTTGTTGAATTATACCTTTTCCCTAATATGTACTTACTAGATGGACTGCAGCATCGCGGCAAGACTGTGGTAAAATTGACACCAAGCAGAATCGGTTCCGGTATAGAACCTCCACTCCCTCTCTCTCATGCATGATGTAATCCAGGCGCTGATGGCAGAAAAGCCACCTGCTTCATGTACTCAACCACCCATTCGCCCGTTACTAGGTGAGACATATTGTATTGTGTATGTGATTTGAGCAAACGTGGTCTTAATATGAGTACCTACCTAGGCAGAGACGCATGCACGAGGTGAATTAGTATGTATGTTTATACAACGGTAGAAATATGTACGTGAAGCTTCCGACTTCGACATGCAGACAACAGATGCTCTCTCGACTTCAACGCGCGCAATAAGACAAGACACGACGAACCATTCTCCTCTATTCCTTCTTCGCTTCCTCATCTCGCACCCTCCTCATAGCCGTATTAATCATGCCATCGACCATCCACTCCGGGATGGCCCCCAGAAACAACTGCAGTAGCGCATGCGGCCAATACGGCACGACGCTCTTCCGTCCGCATCCCGTGCGCGCGAGCACAGCCTTGGCGATCGTGCGCGCCTCGGGCCGGAGTAGCGTCGGCGGCGCCTGCGTGTGAGAGACCCCCGTCACGGCGCCGATGCGATGCGACACGATCTCGACGTCGTCGGCCCAGCCGTCGAGAGCCGCTTCTCTCGCCATCGCCTTGTGCAGCACGTGCGACGCCGCCTTGCCGGCCGAGTAGAACGATACGAGCGGGAATCCGTCGTCCGTCACCGAGCCTATGTTGACAATAAGCGCCGGCCTGCGGGGCCTCGACGCCGCCGAGAACTCCGCCACGTTCCCGTTGCTGACATGTTCGGGCGCTTTTTTATACTGCCCCCTTAAGACCGGTAATAAGGTCGCCGTAAGTAACATCGAGAACGCGGCGTTCAGATGCAGGTTGTCTAGTATCGTGTCCCGCGCATACGTCTCGAGTGCGCCGAATGAGGGGCTCGCGCCAGATCCCGCACAGTTAATCAAGACGGTGAGATGCAGGCTCGCGAGCTCTTCTCTAATGCGCTCGAAATCCACGGCCTCAGGTCGATGGCACTGCGACGCGTCTGCTACCAGGATCCGGACCTCAGCGTTGGGGTAGATCGCCTGGAGCTCGTCCCGCACTGTCTCGAGTTTGCTAGGATTCCGACCATGTAAAACGATGTTGAATCCGTGGCCCGCAAGCTCAAAGGCTAGACACTTCCCGATCCCACTGGTTGAGCCTGTGACTAACGCCCAGGAGGACTGGCCTGAAGCGTCTGTATATAGATACCGGTGTAGGCCTGATGGTCGCAGGTACAGCCGTGCGGTGTCGAGAAATTTGTAAGAGGCATACAGCACAAGGCTCGCGCCCAATGCGGAGGTGAATGAGTTGAAAGAGCCCATGGTGACGCCTAAAGCTCAATGGCCAAAAGTCAAGTGTATCTGCGGGAAGCGACCGCGTTGAATCGTGTTTCGAGTCAGATCTCGTCGATTGTAGAGCCCAATTATCCATCCTAGGTAGCGTGAAAAGAGATCGCGAGGCAGCGAGGACATCAAACCGGCTTTTTAGACATCTCGTATGACCGTCACTCTGAGATCTGATGCGGTACACTGGACTAAAGCAACGTTACCAGATTAGTTTTGAAAGCTGAACATGACAGGCGCTTTTGTGGCCCGTCACAAAGGCTGTCTGATGTAAGTTGTCTCCATAAGCGGCTACACTAACTCTCGGCTCCAAAGCTTGCCGGCGCGCCAAGCCAACCTTGTGAGTCCTTTTCTCGACCTCCTGTCCTCCTGTGTTGCTGTCCACTTTCCGAATGAAACACCCTCCCCAATCGGGAAACGAAACATTGCGGCCCGCATCCGCCTCGCCTCAAGTTTCCATACCATCTGAGCCCATTTTTTATATAGGTTATTGCAACCAGGCTCTGAGACTCTGAGACTCTTCTCCGGCCTCGGGAAGGCGACCGGTAAATCAATTCTGGGTCCTTGGAGTAAGTCCTGTCCTATCCTGTATTGGTACATTGGTCAATGCATCATCTCCGTAGATGATCTCCGGAAAACTAGTCTAGTGGCCTAGATCACCGAAACAGCTAGGGTATTCTCATCTCTGGGATCGTAATGGATCCGACTGCTCTACCATCATACACATAGTATGTAGGGATCAACTTACGGGCACCTCCACTTAGCCTCTATAAGTACAGACTTCCCTAGTACTGCCTAGTTACGTGTAGATATAGGTAGTAGATAGATAGTATGTAGTTGCGCTGGATTTGCACACGACTATAATAATACTAAGGCACTAGTTTCTGTAATCTCGGGAGGCTTCTTATCCGTACGCAGGTCTTCGGCACATCGCCGAGAGGATTGGTTACCTGGCTGCTTATCTGTGCCACCAAAAGTTTTTCCGCCATGATGATGCTAGTACAACCCAATGGGCATTGGAGTATTCGTGACTGTGAATCGAAAGAAGGGTATCATTTGCGCTCCCTCCTGTACATTGGTTCCGTGTAAACCAGCTCTCATCACACAACAACTTGAACAAATGAAAATAAGTCCAGGACGCCAGCCTTCAATCTGACAGACAAAGAAAAAGATGCTATAATCGTTAGTCGTAAGTGTTCATTGCAATTCGTGAGTTTTTAATCCCCTTTTTTTTTATGTCATATCATCCATCAATTCATCCCCGACTAAATAAAATTGGTACGTCCATACTCCTATGATCCGGTAATGTAGTAGTGGCTGTGTTGTAGGCATGTCCGGTATTCTTTCCGAATAAGCCTTCTCTAAAGCGGGTGCTGCTGAGGAAAGTTGGCGCACCAAAGCTTTCCTTTCTGGGACTTAACCTGCCGCCAGCACTGGCGCCATAGTTGATGGCACTAAACTCCTTGCCCAGGCGTGTCAGTACGAGCTCCTTCGCTCGCCGCAGCGCGCTGGTTTGCATCTCCGCGTCCTCGGCGACGAGTCGATGCTTTTCGTCTGCTTCGAGATCGCGCTGGACGGCCGTGATCTCAGAGCATAGCTCCGCTGTGGGATCATACACTGTGGGTTGCAGTAACGTCGGCATGTTGGGCGACGTGTTGAGAATGGGTGCCGATATATTCATTTCGGGCGTGGTCGGAGTCCGAGGCCGCAAGTAGTCGTCGCCCGAGTCGGGGTCGTCGCTTGGCGAATGCGTGAGATCTGGCTCGGACCCGCTCCTAGAATGTGAGAGGGGTGTCACTTCGCCAAAGAGGCGCCGCGAGTCAGTGGAATACACGCTATCCACCTCACCGAAGAGGCCACCGTAGGGAGGCTGATGCGGAGTGGTTAACTGGGGAGGTTCACGGGAATGATTGGGCGATTTATTTGAATGCTGTCGTTTGAGGGCGGGATGGATCAGGGCGGGGTGCATCAATGCCGGGGGTAGCAGTGCTGGAGGCAACAGTGCTGGAGGCTCATCCACGCAATCCTTCGATCGTTTCAGCCACGGGAAATGAAGACGGCGCACCTCATGAGGTTCTTCAAGAGAACCATGGGATCCCTGGCGATGACGTCCCCGGTGATGGTGCCTTTCTTCCCCTTTATCATCACGACGCTCGTGTCCGGGCTTGCGCCTGCGCCGCCGCTTGGTGACTGTCCGCTTCTTAATCTTGTTAGCGGATGATAGGCTTGCCTTGCGCGCGGCCTCAACATCGGAGGCTAGCTCTACCTCAAATCCTTCCACATTCTCATCATCTTCAAATTCATCCTCTGCTCCATCGAAATCAATATTATATAATGTTTGTGTGACAGCCGCAACAGCCGCTGAAGGCTCAGGTTCCAGCTCAGGCTCTGGCTCTAGCTCTGGCTCTGGCTCCGGCTCCGGCTCCGGCTCGTATAAATCTTGCGGTCTGTTAGGGTGAAAACAGGTGATTTCAGTAACGGTAGCCATTGAGTGACGAGTCCAATAGCCATTATGCGAATTGTTACTCATCAATGGTGCAAGCGCCTCATCCCAACTTCCGGCACCGATAAGTACAGAGTTCTCAAAATCGAACTCGCGCACACAATGCTGGTGCGATGTGACCAAGTCGGCCACTTGCGCCGCATTCATCGTCGCGTTCCGTACCGCCAGGTAGCGCAACTTGCGGAAAACTACTGGTTTTCTCGGCGGCGCTGGTGGTAGAGGCGACATGGGCGAGGTGACCTCACGGAAGAGCTTTAGCGAGTTCCGCGGTGGCGCAAACAGGGGATCGCCCGCAAGCGCAATTGGGCAGGGGCCTTTGCGGCCGTGCCAGGTGAAGGCCAACTTTTCCAGGCTATTCGAATAATTGTACAGAAAGTCCTGGATAATTTTCAGATTGTCAAGACCGGGGGACGGGCCATAAAAGTCCCACGAGTCTACATTGATGTGCATCTTGCGGATCTGCCGCCATCGTCGACCTGCGGATGGCAAGCAGCCGAAGCCTTGTACTGGTCGCAAATACAGGAATGCAGAGGGGTGCACAGATAGAGAAAGCTTATTGAGCTTCTTCATGGGCGCCCGTTCGAGGGCTACGCGGAGACTAATGAGGGCATAGTCTACAATGTCTCGTCGATAGCGTTCTTTGGGATCTTGGCCCGGGGTTTTAATGGTGAGATGCCTGATATTAACCAGGTGTTTCATCGCATTGATAAATGAGGGCACATTCGATGCCGCGTGGAATAAGGGTGGATATTGCGAGGTCAAGATCTCACCCAGACCCTCGTTAGCAAACTTGGGTCTCTCTAACACGGATCCCATTGAGGTATGGGGCGTGTATAGGAAACTGATCTCACGGCCACTTTCGGGGTGGATAAGGGGCGGTAAGAAGGTAGCATTTGAGTGTGGAAAATAGAAAGTTAAATGCTCGATATAATGACCTATCCTTGAGAGGGCCTGAACCTTGGCTTGTCGCGTGAAGCTGTTGGCGGTGAAGGTCAGGTTGGTTCGTAGGAATAGTCGCTTAGTGACCAAGTTGCAGCATGCCGAGTTGGCCAGCCGTACATTGCCAATGTCTTCTTTTGATAGTGCTTCGAACAGAGTCTCGCGGATTCGACTGTTCTGCCAGAGGCAATAGAATAATTGCGGTCCCGTTGCCATAGCTGTCGCATGTCGTTGTGATATATGAATATAGAGGGTGTGATGTGAGTTGCGGGGCTGGATATGCGTTTATCGCAGCAGCGTTGCAGATCAAGATAGATTCTGTTCGGTAGCGGGAGATGCACGGCAGTTACAGAGAGGTCCCGCGCAGAAAGGGGATATAAATAAATAAATAAACAACGGAAGAGCTACGATGCAGGTAGGCCGGGCGCTTAGATGAGGCTATTCGTAGTTCATGCCATGCTCATGCTGATGCTCATGCCCTGTAGTGCGTTCCAGCCCGGGGCCTGTAGCGACGGAGAGACAGGGACGGTGACTGACAGACGTGTCAGGGCAATAATACAATTGATTGTTCGTGTGAATCACCGACTAACTGGGCGCTGAGTTGTCAACCCCGGATTGACTCAACAACAACAACATTCAAGGCCTGATATTATCGAAAGAAAGAGGAAACGGTCGCTGCCCGACGGGGCCTGTGTCCACGGCCGAGGACCATGTTATACCCATTCAGAATCACCCCTTCAGCCAGCCCCTCCCCTCCGCAGAGGTCTGCACTCTCAACCATCGCTGGTCCTCAGAAAAGTCGCACAAGTCAAAGATGGTTGGCGAATGAGTCATTCTCGTGACTGGCCACAGCAAAATCTGCAGGTCGCCATGCAAGTGTATAGGATAAAGAAGCGCAGAGAAGCGCAGGTCGGCAGACGCGACGGACCAAAAGCGAGCGTGATGTGCGCGATGAGTGGCCAGATCGAAGGCCACTTGCACTCTGGGCATGCAGTCGGGTTGCGCCCCGTCTCACTGCGGCCGAGTTGTTAGCCAGTCAGCGAGACTCAATCGAAAGGGAGAGAGACGAAGGGATGGAGCACAAACGGAAGTGTGCAAGGGGGGAGAATTCTGGAGAGGGGAACTGAAGTGGAGGGCGTTGACCCGACTGGGTCTCGCTGGGGTCATTTCCAGTGCTGTAAGCACACTAGAGCAGTGCTAGAGCGAGCACTCGGCGGGGCACCAATGATGGAGCCCAATCAGTCTGCCCAATGGAGCACTGGTTGGGGGTGCTAACGGGTCTGTACTACCATACCTACGCAGGTAAGGTGGTAGTGGGGTGCTGACTGGGGTACTGGCCGGGGTACCGAAGCCCGCAGTATCCCCCGCCAATGACAGCGACAGAGCTGAAAGATCAGTGGCTGGCATCCACTGGGAGATGTGCCGATCACTGCAGGCCCTGCACGCGACATTGACACGAAACACGCGCGACATTGCCGCCAGATCCCTGCTCCTTTTCTGCTCCATATAAGACTGCCACGTTCCCCCAGTCCACGCTCTGGCCTCGACACTAAGCGCTGTCCCTGTGCCTTAATAAAATGGGAGAGGTGGAACTTGGCCGTCGACTCACGACTCACGATTCACGACTGAAAAAGGGCTTTCCCCCCCAAATGGCGCCCGACCAGCCAGCTACGAGGCCATTCCCCCACGATAGAGAATCATGTCGAACTTAAAAGAGGCACTGAACACCTGAACACTACTACAACGGGGTGGAAAGAAATGTTGGGGAGGAAGGACAGGAGTCATGGGACGAACCCATCACCGGTTGCGCCAACGAAGCCACCAGAATCCAGGAACCCAGCGAACGGATGTATTGCCCTGATGATCCACACACCTGGGCAGGTATACCGTATACCCCGTGGGAACTTGCCGGCCGCTCAAATTCCGCAGCATCGCCATGAGCCCAACGTTCTGTCGGTTCCCCCCCTTCGCTTAACTATTATTACCCTTCCCACCCAGGGCCCGGTCATCGTTCTTCCTAGCTTCTACCCTGGCTCTACCGTGTCCCTCGTCGTGCCCATTGCCAAAAGTGAAGCGACTGATGTAGATTAGTTCCGTTCTAACTCCCATCGCATCTCATCACGATGTGATGACTCTGTGATGACTCCGTGATGAGTAGTTAGTTACCCTTGTTTGTCCACTGAATTACTAGCCAACACGTCGAGAGAACCATGGTGGTTCCCTTCGAGTGTGGGTGATGCCGGCTGCGTCGATAGTGTTGAGCTGTCGCCCGTCACCCTCGACGGCTGCTTTAGACTGTAGTGTATACACCGCTCCCCTATGTTACACGTTGCTTCTGTTCTTGATGTCTTCATGCTAGACCAAGCTAGCGAGTCCGTTCGGATGTGTTGTTCATGCTCTCGACGACAATCCATGATGCTGTTGAGTCCATAAGGTTTGGAAACATCTCTTGTATGCCACATTCACTATACTAGCATGGATACTCTCTATTATTGGGCTGAGGGATGGAGATATGCTTCGGGTAGATTAATAGCCAATTGAGCCATTAGCACGGACATAAGTTGATGTAAGGGCTCGAAGTGAAGCAACTCCTTGCGTTCCCTTGATAAATTGGGTTGTGGGCAAATTTGTCCAGGGTTGTACAACGCTAGAAATCCAGTACGCTGGCTGAGAGAAAAAGTCGAACGTGTTCTGCAAGATCATATTGCACAGCAGCAGGTCCGCACCCCCAGGACATCCAGCCCACCATTCTTGCCCCTCCGTGGAATGGCTTGGCAAAACAGCATCTCCACGTCAGGGCGCGGAACCTGTGGCGTTGGGGTGATACGTAAAGTGTATTTTTCGCGACACACTCCCGAAAAGCGCGAGCTCATCGCGAGCGCGCTTTCTTACGAGAAATCCAAAATTTATGACGGGAACATTCGCTACAGGTTCACCATTTGGGTCTCTCAGTCGCTTTGCCAACTGGCAGACTCAAACTCCTCGCAACACAGATTCGCGACAAATCATGCCAAAGGTAGCTGTGGTTTAGCTTGGCAGCGTGGCGATTGACGATACCGGCTGAGGGTGTATCGTCGAAGCCAGCTTAAGGGACTTGAGCGTCCAAGCCGAAATGTCTCCATATTGCATATGACGACATTCAGCGGGAGTCGCCTAATAATTTAGGTCGCGAGATGATTATTCTCGTCTCGGGGTAGGCACTCTTAGGATTACTAAATGCTGTCAGAAAAGAAAAGAAAAAAAAGAAAAAAAGAAAATGAGGGATCTTCAGGGTCTCTTCTTATCTTGATAGAATATAACTGAGTCTGTGCTTTGCAGCAGGCAGCAGGGGCGCGTCGGCATGGCGCTACTCGTATCCAACGCCATGCCGTTCTTCTGCTGGCAATATGAGTTCCACGCATCCGGTGCCCTACGTAATATGTTCGCGCGTATACGTGTCAGCACGTGCCGGGTATTGTGCAATCACGGCTGCAGTACTCGGACGCTGGGCCCCGTAGGCGCCCCGGGTCGGTCCGGCTGTAGTTTCTACTTCCGTCAATGCAATAGTACTGTGTAGTAAGAGCACTTTGATGGCCTCGTAAATGCTACATTATGTATGCGAAAAATACCCCTGCAAGGCCTGAGCATTAGCAGGGGTCGTAATTAAAACATTGAAACTTTAAACATTGAAACATTCTAGAACACTACCGCAGTAGGAGCACGGTAAAACTTGTTTCACGGTTGACCCTCTTGCGCGACAGGGGGGATTATGGGGTAAATAGGTAGCTCTCATATGCGCTCTCATATGCGCTCTCATATGCACTTTCATTAGTTATTCAACTCCAATCTTCTTTTTCTCTGTTCCCTTTTCCCTTTTTCATTTTTCCTGTATTCTTCTCTCCTAGTGGCGAGGGAGCTGCTATACATAACGTTACGAAGTAGCGAAGCTATGAGGGAGAAAAATAGAGACTTAGACTTACCTTTGAAAGGTGAGATGAGAGCAAGATCTGCCTAACTGGCGTCTTCTCGCTCTGGTTGCTCCAACATTCTGCTACGACTCCTGTATTTAGCCCAGTACTTATGCTGCATGCATGGCCGAGCCATCCCTGTAAAGCGCATTAAGTGCATGCATTGCTACGATTAGGCCGGCGCATTTCAAACTTCACTTGCAAAATCATATATGCCGCGTTTGACGCTACCATTAGGAAAGCGAGGTTGTTGGATGTATAATGTTAGGATCTGTAGGGATAAGAGCAAGTTTCTACAACTCTAGGCTCAAGCAAGGTCTATTGATGGAATGCATTCGTGGTGTTTCATCCCCTCCTAGATATTATGTGTAGATTTCATATATGGATATAACTTAGTATCAGAGGCCATGTCAGCTTTCGAGACTCAATAATCTAAAGTGCATGTCAATATTGTGGAAGATTAATTTGTCATATGACCGCATTCTCAGTTGCGCATAAAATCACGAAAGCCACAATGTCAAGCGTAGTCTTTATTCCAACTGCAATAATACCCGCCTAAACTTAGAGTCCTTCCCCTAATAATCAAGATACACTATATTCACATAATGCACGCAGTGCGGAAAACAACACATTAAGCGCAGATGTGTCAGTAACATATAGTACATTAAATAACCAAACTATAGCTATAGTATCTAAGCAGGAGCAACAAAGAGATCGTTGTTTATCTGTCGGCCTTTAACCCGGCCAACTAGCGCCTTATGTTACGGAGAAAGACAACAAAACTCTTTAGGTAACTACTGAAAGTATTAGACAGAACAGTTAGCTTAAACTAAGGATGTAAACAATCTCATTGTTCAGAGGATCTGAGGATCTCAGGATCTCAGGATCTCAAGATCCAGTCCTCAAATCCGTCTATATATTAAACTTGATTTCCAAACTAGGATGCAGTCCATTGGATCTCAAGCACCCACAGAACTTTAACATTCACTCGTAGACTTACCTATTCAATCCACAATATTAACCAACCTCGAACCTTGACAGAAATAATCATCATGCCTGTTACTTTCCACTTCATCAGACATGCGGAGTCCACTCACAATGTTAGCATGGATCTCAATGAGCACGACCCGGTATTGACTCAAACGGGACACAAGCAGTGCAGAGAGCTTGCCGCCGAGATTCGGGGATTAGGGCACGAATTTGATTTGGTACTCTGTTCCCCAATGAAGCGGACAATTCAAACTGCGCTGGCTATTTTCCCGAAATACCTGCGGTCAGATAAAATTATGCTGCACTCAGATTTTCAAGAGGGTGGTACTTACGGAGCGGATACTGGCAGCCCTCCAGAAGAGCTTAAAACCCTATTCGGCACTAAGAAGTTGGACTACTGGTTTGTTGCGCCAGACTGGACAGATAAACGTCTCGGAACCCGATACCACGTTTCAGTCGCCTCTAAACGAGGACAAGCTGCAAGACTGTTTCTCAAATTAGTTGCTCGGATGTATAGAGATACTGATGCTCACATTGCCGTTGTTAGTCACGGTTTTTTCCTCGCAAACCTAATCTTTCCCAAGAGTGGTTCATTTGGAAACGCCGACAGGCGCACTTATTATATCGACTATGAAGAAGATCACGGCCTCCTAACGTTCATTACCGAGACACCTTGCAGTATCGCTAAACGAGAGAAAAGAGGCTGGACGCTATTCCAAAGGGCGACTTTCAGAACTCGTTCGGTTTTCAGCTCCCGGCCCCGGGCGGCCTTCAGTATAAAGCCCCCGATCTGGGAGGGACAGTGTGTGAAGGGATGGATTACCAACAGCAGACATCTTATGGCGGGCAACAGCCTTCCTCGGGTCTATTTTGGAATGGACAGCAGCAAAACCTCTCCGGAAACTGCGCTTCGCTATTCGGCGGCGTGCCCTCCACTCCCTAATCCAGGGTCTAACATGTCCTATACGGAATATCCACATGGTGCATACAAATGTTGAAGTGTTGGTATGGAAGCCTTCAGGACTGGAGGTTCTGGCATCCGAAATTAGAGTCCTCCGTACCACATTTGGCCCACAAGGCAGAAACCTTTATATAAACCTCACCTTACGACATTTAGACAAAGATTATTAATTAACGCTATTCTTATAGCGTATACTATATAATAAAGTTAATAGAAATATAAAATTAAACAATATAGCTAAGTAAATGTTATTAGTATTAATATCTTTCCACAAGTGTATTCAGATAATCTAAGGTCTACAAGATGAGCTAAAAAGCGAATACCAATAGCGCTGTTAAGAATCAAACCCAATTCAACATTTAACAGAGTCTAACCAAATTGGGCCTAGGCCGTACAGAATAGGAAAAGGGTATAGCTCTAAGTCACTCTCATCATTTTCCCCTACTCTGAAAATAAGAGCACTTAAACAACATAATTTAAAACATGTCATCATTCTAAGCTTTCTCTACTTAGTAAGAAACAATTTAATCGCCTCCTTTCTCGCGGCCCACAAAGTGCTCACTTGTTTCTGCAGCTAACAATCCAAGTTCAGCAATGGATTTGTTCCCTAGGATCTGAACCACCGGAACATCGGTTCGAATTTCTGTTGAAAACCAGTGCAGGAGCTCCACAGCGACCAGAGAGTCTACACCAAAAGAATGCGGAGGCTTGTTAGTGTTAATAGTATCGACGGGTATAGCCAGCGACCGTGCAAGCCGCCTCGCTAATAACTTTGTAATAACGGCCGCTGCGTCCGCAATTGTTCCAGCTGCGCGTAACTGAGAGCCAGCCGAGTCTTCCTGAGTTATCTGGGGCTCACCAGGCCTTGTGTCGCGTTCCATCTGATACAAGTGACGAAATATGGGCATCCGCATCCAGCTGTGATCCTGGATGATACCGCCCCGCCTCACAAACGCAGGTGTGGTCATTGCGCCGATAAGCTGTGTCTCCCATGGCGATGCTGGCGCGGTAACGTGCGATGGATTGGGATTGCACGCGTATTTGAGCATGAAATGCAATTCGCATTCGCGTAAATACTTATGGTCAGTATATGTCATAGCCAAAGTTTGCGCTACGTCGATACGCTCCGCAATGTATCCGATGTTCTCCATGATGCCTAGGTCGAGCGACATGCACCGCTCGCCACGTACGTGCCGGTACCGTGCAAACGCATCAAGAAACGAGTTTGCAGCTGCATAGTTGCTCTGAGAGCTAGCGCCATGGACACCGGCCAACGATGAAAGTATCACGAAGAAATCTAGTCCTTGCGGGAGAAGGTGATGGAGGTTCCAAGTTCCCTTAACCTTGGGATCAATGGACGCTTGGAACTCTTCGAGCGAATAGTCGGAAAATACGCGGTTCTGCACCGGGGAAGTTAGTCTGAGGTTAGTAGTATAGGTAATTTCATATGTTTATGTCACTTACCCTAACTACCATTGAACTCTGGATGCAGCCTTTAATAGGTGGTAATTTGTCTTGAGCGAACCGGACAACAGCACTCAGAGCATCAACATCACAGATATCGCAGGGGGGCGCATAGATGTTGACCCCTTCGGCCTCAAGTTGAGTAATCAATCCTTTCGCTTGATCTGAGTTGACACCTGAACGGGAAAGCAGAACCAAATACTTTGCACCGTGCTGACTCATCCATACGGCAACATTTCTCCCGATACCCCCCAGACCACCGGCGATGAGGTAAGTTGCATTACCGTCAAACTCGTACTCAAGTTGACGCCTATCAACGACCTAGCCATACGAATTAGCTCGTCAAATCATTAAAACATTGATAGGGCGCCAATTACCTGGATAGTGTCTTCCTGGGCCCAGTCAACCACTAATTTACCCACGTGCCGTCCTGTCTGTAGTGAGCGAAAGGCATCTTCCAAGCCTGATTGCCTGAAAACCGTGAGAGGCCGCGGAGCTGCGTATTTTCGCGTTTCCTCATCTAGCACAAGTTGTCCGACTTCGGCCATGATCTGGCCCATAAGTTTGGTGTTGTGTTTCATGGCCATAGCCAGATCAACCGAGGAGAACGAGATGTTGCGCTCAAAGGGTTCCATGGGAAGATCCTTAAACGTGTTGATGTCACGTTTCCCGATTTCAATGAATCTCCCGAAGGGAGCTAGACAACGCCATGTCTCCTGTAGTGACCGGCCAGATAATGAGTTAAGAACAACATCAACGCCCTTCCCTTCTGTCTTTCGCATCAGCTGAAGGGCGAAAGAAGTATGTCGACTTGAGAAGAAGTGGCTAGCTGGGATGCCATACTGATCCATAAGCAGTTGCTTCTTCTCCTGGCTACTGACAGTAACTAAGACTGTTGCCCCTACATGCTGTGCTATTTGGATCGCAGCCTGGCCAACCGCGCCCGCGGCGGCGTGAATTAGTATTGTCTCGCCAAATTTAAGTTGGCCGAGATGGCATAGTCCATATTGTGCTGTAGCAAAAGCGACTGGAACGGCACATGCCTCAGTGTAAGGCATGGATTTCGGTATTCTCAGCGTGTTGAAGCATCTCGCGCGGATATAGGTGCTATAACATCCAGCGGCAATACCGCAAACCCTATCGCCTGGAGAGAAATAAGCTGTTGCAGCTGAACCAACTCTTCGAACCTCTCCAGAAAATTCCTGGCCGATGTGATCATCTGTGACTCGATTTAAGGCTACCATGACGTCCTTAAAGTTGATACCAACGGCTTTAACGGACACTTCAACTTCATCTTCTCCGAGGGGAAGATTTACTTGAGTGTCAGCAACGAAATGAAGCGAATCGAGCCGTCCAGGGGTGAATTGAAGTTGTAATGGGGCTTGATAACCTCCCTCGTTGACACGGACAGATTGTTGTTGCAAACCATGCAAATCTTCGTGTAAAAGGGCATTGATATTAGGAGCTTCAATAGCCCTTGGGATATACATCATGCCATTTTGCTCAAGCAAGTCTGTTTCGTTTTCGCTGGGGTGTTTGTCATTGATTCGACCGAAAATGCGTACAAGGCTGGCAGACATCGATGCGCGAGATTCCATATTGAAATTGATGTGGGTAAAAATCAAATTCGGTCTCTCACGTGTAATACTCTTGCTAAAACCTGATACCATCGATGCTTCGGGCTTGTCGGCGTCACCCCCACACGAGTTGTTAACCCACATGATTTGCCTAGAAACCTGCAACATCCGCTTAAGAGACATGAACTGTGTTTCGTTCATTTGGTCCATAACTGGCTGCCCTAATTCGAGAAGACATATGCACCGCTCGTATTGGTCCTTAGTCGATGCATATGCTTTAGTTGTTAGTATGTCACACCTGCCCGGACATTGTGATATGAGACGTGACTGAATCATAGTACCAAGCTCGTTCTGCTCTGGCGTTTCTACAACAATGACAGTTGATAGAGAAGTATCACCTGATGGGAGAGATGGAACCGTTGATACCATCAGGGTAAGCCCATGAATATCTTCCGCACCATCCGAGACTGCCAAGCTCATCCCATCAAAGCCTGCTCGAAGGAGACTGCTACGCCAATCACCAACCGTCAGAAGTGGTCCTGAAGATCTAGATTCTTCTGAAGCTGAACAAAAACTGATATTAGTCATTGGTCAGGGATTATAGATA
The DNA here is from genome assembly GCA_902806585.1 of Xylaria hypoxylon. Taxonomy (NCBI): domain Eukaryota; kingdom Fungi; phylum Ascomycota; class Sordariomycetes; order Xylariales; family Xylariaceae; genus Xylaria; species Xylaria hypoxylon. Next base: position 1,956,006 of record CADCXB010000018.1, on the reverse strand, counting down.
TCGCACAGACTCACAGAGCCACCAGCCGGGCAACACACCCGAGAGGAATTGGACGGTAGCTAGCCTAAGATTTGTTGGCTCAATGAAGATGAGCTGGCCGCCACTATAGTTTTCGTTAGTATGTAACTGGTATAATACGCTAAGTATTTCCTACTTACGGTTTCAATAACTTCTTCACATTTGTCAACGTATTGTCGATAGAGTAAGTAGCATGCAAAACCTATCGTAGTCAGCGTTGATTTACTTGCGATCCCTAAACTGCGTATATGGTGATTAACATACCGATATAGCAATAACAACATCATATGAGTGCGCTTCAAAGCCCTGGTCTACAGGGTCACGTTCCAAGTCTAATGTTTTGAATCTCATGCTCCCAGAGTGCTGTGCATATCGCTGTTGCGCCTTCGCAAAGAAGCTCGGAGAGATGTCCGTGAAGTCATAGCGACTGAATCGTGTTGATGAGCCCAAGAATCTTCCATGATGAGCCAACGCATCGAGAACTAGATCCGTTCCACTACCGGTGCCAGCGCCAACCTCGATGATCTTGATATCGGATGTTTTGTGGGCAAGGAGATCCATGTAAGCCGCTAGCCGGGCAGAGCTGACCTTGAATAGCGTACTCTTGTAAATGGATTCCAAGATACCTTGATTCATTAGAAATCCAAGTGGGTCGAGCTCTTCTATGAGTATATCTTTCAGGTTCTGGCCAAATAGCACGAGGTTCTTCGCTTCCTCCGAGTTTGAAGCGAATTCCTCGAGTAGACGTGGCCGCAGCGTATGATCCTCGAATCCCGGCCAATACTGTACTAATTCCACAGTAGTGTCTTTCTCTCTTTCGAGAAAGGCTCGGACCCAACGCACGTACTTTTGTAAATAAGGCTTCGAGTTGTTGTGTAGGTATTGATCAAGCTTCTCGAGCGTGATTGACATGAAATGGCGGGACACGATCTCAAAGGCCCTTCTATTGGCGTCATGTTCGATATCGCAATCCTTTCGCCGACAATACGTTTCGATCTCATCACTACTTAACAAGGTAATGTCAGGCTTCCATTCCAACCTATGGAAGAGGCTGGGCATCTTTAATGAGGATTCGGTGCTACTGCGAACAGAGCTGATGCTATTTAGTCTGCAGCCTCGAATCACCACTAGTGGGGTACTCGTGGTGTTGTCTATTGCAACAGCATCGCCATCTACACTACCGATTCCACGTCCCGTGATACAACCATACAGATGCATGGGTTGTCGGGCGGAGTCTTTGAGTAAGCCACAGGAGAAGTAAATGTCTAAAAATCTTGTTGGAACCAAGGAGCTCAGATGCTCCCAGTCGGCCGAAGCGGCTGCAAAAATGACATGTATGAGGCTGTCCAAGGTTGTGGGGTGGATGACATGGCTTGTTAACTTTTGCTGCTGCACAAGTCGATCCCACTCATCACGACCTACGATTGCTGTAGCCTCTCGTCCTCGGTAGTTGACTGCAATGTTCCGCAATGTCTGAAAACTGCTGCCAAAGTTGGCCCCTTTTCTCGCGAAATCTCTGTAGTACTGTGAATGGTCAATGATAGATGTGCAGCGACTTCGCAAAGCTCCAAAGCCAGCATCTATCACCCCTAACGAATGATTATCGTTCGTCGTCTCTGACACAAAATCGCCGTTATCGACTTGTTCAGCGCAAATTTGGCCCGAACAGTGAAGCTTCCATTCGTCCTTAACTACGGAGTAGAAGCGAAAATTCCAAGCTTGTGCAAGCCTGTCAGACTGAGAATCTCCTTGAGAGTGCAAGTGTAGTTGTGTCTCAATTCCTTCATCGGTAAGTGGGATCACTAGAGCGCTGGTAACGCTGACGTCTCTCAACCGATAACCAGTGACGCCTGGTAAGTTTATCGTCAAGCTTCTAACACCCTCAAGAACAGTTACAAGCATACCGGCAGCGGGGTATATCACTGTGTTTTGTATCTGTCACTTAGGTTAGAACTTTACCATAACTTGAGAAGATGTCTTGAGCCGGCGAACCTTGTGATCAAGAACCCACGGAAGATCGGTTGCACGTATCGTAAACCGCCACTTTGGCTCCATAGGGCACCAGTCTCTCGAAGGATTACCTAAGAGATCATGCCGCGGGTTTCCACGAAACCGATGGTTCCTAGACAGCCTACTTTCGAGCCAGTAGGAGTTTTCATGGTTGAATGGGTATGGTGGGAGATCGTGAAGCACCTCAGGTGGTTCTTGAAAATCTGCATGGTTATTGACAGCTACAAGTTTGACAGGGTATCCCTTCGCGTAAATTCTTCCCGCCAAAAGTTTCATCGTGCGGATCGCGGAAACCTCACGGCGTAAGGTGTAGTCGTAGGCCCAATCCGCCCGCTTCGCGATATGGTCCTTCACCGGTCGTTCTAAGGCGCAATGCGCTCCAAGTTCCACAAGGCAATGCATTGCCTGCTCCCTCGGTCTGACACCTTTGGATTCTGCTTTCTCGGGAGGCGCGCACATTAGCTGGAGTGCATCAGAGAACTTGACTTTCGAGATAAGATTCGACACCCAATAGTCTGCACGCGACAGAGCGTCGTCCGATAATATTGTCCCTTCGACAGAGGAGAAGTAAACAGGCCGTGTCTCATTCGATTCTTGAACTTGGGACTCAAGGTAACCATCCAGTAAGGTTTTGTAGCTGCTAGCAACTCCAAGCATTTGAGCTGAATGATACGCAACTGGCACGTTCAGTTTTCGTGCGAAAACTCCTTTCGATTGCAGGACAGATGCAAGCTTATTGATATGCTCCAATTTTCCAGATACTGTAGTGTTTTTAGCACTGTTGATGCAGGAACATGTTAAAGAATTGCTATCCATCGTCCCAGCAACGGCACTGATGTAAGACTCCAACTCAGACTCCGGCAATGCAACTGCAAGCATACATCCTTGCTCTAAATATGACTCTGCTGCGAGTCTTCTTATGACTTCACCGCGAAAGTACGCAACGCGCCAAGCAGATTCATCAGTGAGTGCCCCAGTGCAGTACGCAGCTGCGATCTCTCCAGAAGAGTGCCCTACAACAGACTTGGGTGTAATGCCCCATGACTTAAGAAGGTCGACTAGCGCAACTTGTAGCGCTGTGCATATCGGCTGTGAAAGGTCCGCACTGTGAATCCTAGAGGACGAAGCAGGCGCATGTATTTCATCTTTACTTGGTCAGAAAGAAAGAGGGACACCATGGAGCTTTTTACTGACCGAGAAGAGACCAAGTTGCCCCAAGTGAGCGGAAATAATGGTTTGAACGCTGCAGGCTTTCTTTGAATATGGGGTACTGTATTAGTTCTATGCCCATAGAAGGCCATTGAGCCCCTTGTCCAGTAAACACAAAGTGTACCTCGGGACTCTTATTGGCATGCATAGGGCTCAAGGTTTGATTCCAGGAATCTTCCATTAAGTCTTGGACTGAAGAGCCCAGAGCAAAAGACTTCCAAGGCAGAAAAGTCCGCCTTTTGCCCAGTGTGAATGCTAGGTCTCGGAGATACTTGGATTCGGTATCCGTATCAACCTGTCTCAAGTGAGATATCAGGGCGGTAGCTTGTCGCTGAATACCATTCTCGTCAGAGGCAGACAGAGGGAACAGCAGGACAGACTTCTGGTTTTCATCGGTTGAATAATAATTTCTGGTGTCCAGCCTCTGGCATGCTGTATTGATCACATCCCCTGGGGATTTTAGGTACTCGCCCGATATCATTGTATTATGACACCCGTAAACCCCCCTGGACCTTAAGTAATGGAACGCGTCGTCCAAAATCACGTGGGCGTTAGTACCTCCAAACCCGAAGCTATTTACCGACGCTCGTCTAAGACCATCTGTAGGCCATGGGAGAGGGGACGTTGGAAACTAAAATTACATCAGCTAAAGCAAGATGATTACTACAATAAGAAGCAGTGAAATACCTTGAAGTGCCACTCGTCTGCTTTTATCGCCGGATTCAGCCGTTGTAGAAGGGCATTTGGGGGTATCTCGCCCTTTTCCAATACAAGGATAGCCTTGATCAGCCCAGCTATTCCAGAGGATGCTTCTAGGTGCCCGATGTTTGCTTTGACAGAACCGATGAATAGGGGATTGTCCGTTGTACGATGGGCAGAGAATACTTCGTTGATTCCACTGACTTCAATGGGATCTCCCGTAGTGGTTCCAGTTCCATGAGCTTCGAAGTATCCAGTTGAGCTATAGTCGAACCCTATCTGCTCATAAGCTTTACGGATGAGAGAAGCTTGGGCTATGGAACTAGGTTGTGTGACAGAAGGCGTATGGCCGTCTTGGTTAGACGCCGTTGCTCTGATGATAGCCCTGATCCTATCACCATCTTCCAGCGCTTTAGAGAGGCGTTTTAGTACGACAACCCCGACTCCCTCGCCTCGACTATAGCCGTTTGCACGATCATCAAAGCTGTAGCAGTGGCTATCAGGAGACAGAAATTGGAGCCTGGCAAGTTGCACGCCAAGCGATCTTGGCTCAAGCTGCAATTGAGCTCCACAGACGAGACTCTAATATAATATGATAAGAGACTATGTGACGGCGATGGTATTGTGAGATGAAACTTACCATCTCCGACTCCCCCCGTAGCAGGCTTTGACAAGCCAGATGAAGACTGACTAGGCTACTGGAGCATGCTGTATCAAGTGTGAGACTTGGGCCCCTGAAATCATAGAACCAGCTCAATCGATTTGACAACATGGCCATGGAGGTACCCGTCGCTTGATACTTATTATTGATCTCATCATCAGCGCCATATAAAGACGTGTATTCACCACTGCCAATGCTTCCAAGAAATACGGATGTCATGCTCCCTTTCACAGACTCGAGAGGAATACCGGCTGGCACACAGTTAGCTGTAGATCCGTTTCAGCAAGATTGGTTAGAGACAAACCAGACTCCAGAGCATGATAGCTTGTCTCCAGAAGCAAACGCAGCTGTGGATCAGTTGCTTTAGACTCCTCAACGTTCATAGAGAAGAATTGCGTATCGAAAGCAGTGACATCGCCCTTTAGGAAGTGTCCACCCCGGCAGGGAAGCTATAAATAAATGAGTTACATGAGTGCGGCCTAGGAAAAGGTCAACTATTTAACTCACCATGCCGTGTTGAGTATGGCCATTAGCATGATATCCGTTGATATCATATCGGTCTTTTGGCACCTCAGTCATGGTTGAGATACCACGATGAATGATGTCCCAAAAACCTTCCTCTGACACGGCATTCTGTGGGAAGTTGAACGAAAACCCAACAACTACCACCGGATCATCATTGTTGATGGCGGTTCCAGTCATCTTCTAGTCTTACAATAAATAAGTATTCGTGGACTTGTATGTTTTTAATCTAGTGCAAACTGGCGGAGAAATTGTTGGAACTGCCATAGCTATCCGACCTCTACCTCATATGTAGCCGGTGACGTGACACCCAGCCTGGGAAATGGTACCTGTTAGGATGGCACGATGAGTCACGATGTTAGCTGTATTGCATGTATATGTGTGTTGCGCAAAGAGCCTTGAACTACATGCAGGGCACGATCTCTGCTACGATATACCTAACACACTTCTTTGCCCCCTTGGCACCTTGCTATATGACGTTGGTTAAGGACACATGAAGCGCAAGTGAGATCCTATTCACAGGCCTCGACTGCAGTCAGCAACACCCCTGATTATTGGGGAATGCCAATTGGCCAGCTGCACCTAACATCCACGGATCCAACTCGGACCCGAGCTACCTGCCTCAAATCAGGATCAACAACATTCCAGTATGATATTTCCATCGAGGCTTGAGATTTCTTTCCTTTTCTTAGTTCCTGAGCTACTGTAGCTATTCACTGAGTCGTGGTGATGAACCTACTATAGAGGTGAGACATTTCGAGATCGTTTTTGGTTACCTACTCCGGGTAAGGACATTATATGATTTTAGCTATATTGTTGTGCCGTAACAATTGTTAGTAAATAACAAACATATACAGGTAAATAACTAACATATACAGGTAAATAACTAACATGCATTTTGAAACGGGAAAGTCCGGCAGCCTCGTTCAGGGATGTACACGTTTCAATTTCTTATCATTTAATCCGCTCCTTGTCGAATACTTAACATAATCTTATGTAGCTCTACCACACTTCATTCGCTGAGCTGTTTTCTCTGCTTCATCCTGTATCGCCTCCTTTTCTTCTTCTTTTTTCTTCTTCTCTTTCTTTTGAGAGAGACAGAGAGTCTATTACCCTATGTGACTTGCACATCCATTATGGCTACCCTTACCAAAAATGCGGCCAGTAACTTCGTGCTTTCAGTCACCTTAATCTCACTCACCTCAATTTCCGTCATCCTCCGTTTTGTTGTCAATGTTCATCGTCGCAAACTCCCACAAGGCCCGGATTGGCTGTGTCTTATTGGTACCATTATCTTCAATGTTTATTGTGGGCTCATCATCAACTGTGAGATAATCTTATTTTTTCTACAGCTAAACATAAACATGCTGTTCTCAACTCGAGAACACGAGTTTCCCTTTTTTTTTTTTTTTTCCCCACTCCCATGCGTGCCTTTGAATTTCAGTCTGTATACGAGCTGATTTGGGCTAGTTATCTTCAATGTGTCTCAGTTTCACGCCTTCGATTTCGATCTCAGTCTCGGGTTAGCTGAAGCTATCAACCTAGCCAAGGTAATGAGATTTGTTAAGGGACTCCAATAATGTGCTGATGCTAACAGCAAAAGCAGTTGGCATATATGACCGAAATCTTATTCGGCGCTGGGATTACTTCCATTAAACTGAGCATTCTCTGGTTTTATTATCTTCTCTTCTCAATTAACCGAATATTGAGCCAAGTCATCAAGGCCACCGCGGCGGTTTGCGTTGTCTGGTTTATCGTCGCTACCCTAGTGATAATCTTTCAGTGTAAACCCGTGCAGGCATATTGGGAACAGCTGGATACAGCCCCATATTGCCTTGAATCCCCTCGCGTTCTTTTGGGTTATGAGTTGTCCAATCTATTCGTTGATGTTGCTATCCTCTGCATTCCGACAAGCACTGTGTCGAAGCTGCAACTCCCATTGTCGAAAAAGTTACCGATCATCGGGATCTTCTTCTTAGGCGCCGTGTAAGTTAAACTTGTAATGCATTTTATCCCTTTCTAATAGCTTTAGGGTCTGCATTGTTAGTATTCTCCGGTTAACTGCTATCTGGAATCCGCCTGATATCGTTAAAAATTGTAAGTCAATCTCCTACAAACTAAATTCATAAGGAACTCACGCATGATTCAGTCGACTTCGGCCACACGTACTTCTGGTCTACATTGCAATTAGGTCTGGCTATAGTTACGAGTTGCTTGCCCACGTACGGCCCCTTGTTGCCGTTGTTCCCCTGGTTATATCATAGTATTGGCGACTATTACAAAACATTAAGGCATCACTCTTCTACTACTCGATCACAAGATCAGTATAAGGTGCCAGACGCTAGCAACCCGGAGCGACCTTGGATTAGAGTTGGAGATGACCAACTCGATGCAACTTCACGATCATGGGCCTATGGTGATAACAATAATAGTGCACAGTATGCGCTTCAGCCGATGCGATCGGGGGCGATTGTCGTGAACACGCAAGTGGATGTCATTTAGACGAGGGGTCGATAACACCGGTAATTGTTCACTGTCTGTCTATGCTGAGTCGGATGATTCCTACCTAGGTACCTAAGTTTGAAATTGATGTTTTGCCCTATCTAATTACAAGACTTTGTTTATCGCGAGGCCTTTGTAGCGTATTAATTAGAGGTAGACTTGTATGGGCATTCACAAAGATTCAACGAATTAAAACAGCTAGTAAAAGAGCGGGGTAATACAACTTAAAAGTTATGTCGAGACGCGTTATGGCCCTTTAACCCCTTTAAATTGGAACTGATCCAGAGATGCTGTCAAATATCAGGATTATGACTAGAGTCTAGATCTCCAAAGCTATTCCTAAGTAGGAGATACCAAGGCCCCCATATAAAATTTGCTGTAGAGCTTGGGCACTTAGACTTCACACAGAACACAATCAATTCAATTGAACCCCAATATGCATGGCATCGCTTATATCTGACAGATGCAGCGATTGGATGTGGAATTTACCGTGAGGGGTCGGTTGTGTGAGGTAAGTATAACACCATGCGTCAGAGCCTGCCTACAGAGATCCTACAGAGATCCTACAGAGATCCTACAGCCAACAGGAATACTACAACCAACAGGAATACTACAGGTAGCGACGCGTACGCTACCTACTGTGTCCACTATGTCCATCCCCAACGTTACGATCAAAATCCTAGACTGACATGATTAAAAAGCGCCGAAGCAGGCTGCGTGAAACTACAGACTCCTTTGGGGAGCAATGATTGAATGCTGAGGGTGATTAACACCACACCATGTCAGCGATGCATTGCGAAGAGAGGGATTCATGCTACTTGGAACTGTAACAGTGCAGCTTCGTGCCTACGGTTCTATCTCGACCGCTACTGGTGGCGTGCCCAATCGGGGAGGATGCTGCGCAAATTGTTGGATGTAGCCTCAAACCTTGCGCATGGAATGCCACACATGGTCTCCAAGTAGTTGGCTGGACACCTAGTAAGTAAGAGGTTGGGGGCACAACCTGCGATTACCACATAATAGAGAAAGGTGCGTGCTGTCTCTCGAGCACACCACCCAACATTGCCATTATCGCATCCCCCCAAAGCAACTTCATTCTTTCCAAGACATCTCTGATACACGCTGCCCGATTTTTTCTTTCCTTCCTTCCCAAACCAAGCAGCGACCTTCATGGAGATGGCGCCAATATGGTCATCTCAACCCTTCAAGGCCGTGTTCATCGTCTTATTTGCGCTCCGGAAAGTACTTCATCTAACATTCAATTCCCTCCAATACTTGCTCGCATCGTTGCGTCCAGTCCCCGAGTGGAGTTTCAAGACGAGCATTGGTGTCAAGATACTGCGCGCTGTTTTTGAATTCAGCACGGCTACGCGTTACCAGCGACCGCCCCAGTTGAGTGCGGGAAAGTCTCAGCAACGGTTCGTCCTAATCGACCCACCCGACAGACAACTATTTTCTGGCGTCCTGAGTTCGAGAAGAGTGCAGCCGGCTCCTGTAGGGGCCGTTTGGCACCCCACGCCTGTACATAAAGAAGGTCCTGGCCTAGAAAACCGCCAGGTTGCTCTCTTCGTCCCCGGTGGTGCATTCGTCCTAGGATGGGACCCTGAAGAGTCAGGCCGTGCTGTCACGGATGTCTTGTCAAAGCAGTTGGGGACGACTAACCTACTTTATGTCCAGTACCGCTTAGCAGGTCCAGAGGCGCCGTTCCCAGCCGCGGTTCAGGATCTGCTGACCGCCTACCACTACCTCGTTGGTTTAGGCATACCCCCCGAGAACATCACCTTGGTAGGAGACTCGGCTGGAGCTAATCTTGTCCTTGCTTTGCTACGGTTTCTGGAAACAGCTCAAACGCCGCTCCCGAGGCCAGGTAACCGCACCCCCTTGAATACTTCGACTGATCCTTAAGTGAGATACTAACGCTTATTCAATTCCCCAGGTAGGGTTTTATGCTTTTCGCCTTGGGTGGATGTTACTCTCGACTCTGGTCTGAGGTACGAACAATCGGCAGCGTCGCGCATCGATATTCTCGATGGCGCGTTGTTGACATGGGGAGCAAGCGCCTACATGCCTGATGGCGAGCTCTCGGAAGATACTTCATCTTTCATTTCGCCCCTGCACCACCCTTTCGCTACCAAAACGCCCCTTTTCATCGCCGCTGGCGGTGTAGAGGGACTTCTTGACTCGATATGCAAATTTGCAGAACAGATGTCGGGGGTCGAGGGAACACAGGTTAGGCTCCATATCGCAAAATATATGCCCCACGATTTCTTCTTGGCCTACCCGGTTCTCGGCTCCGAAGCTGAGATAGCCACCGCGCTTGGGGACGCACATCAGTTCTTTGCACAAGATCGGCGATAAGCGTCTAAGAACGACACATTTAGAAGTTTTTGACAACTCACCATTGTTTCATTTCAGGTAGTTTATGGCAATATGATCAATCATTCATCAGTTAAATGGACGGAATTGGATGCCTGATGTGTCTATAATAATATATCCTTCTCACTACTATTCTCCATTTCGATATTTTCTGTACCTTTTCTTGAAAGATGTTTTGATCTTCCCCTTGACCGACTTCAAATTGGCGACCGGGAGAAGGTGAAGTAATACCCATGTCCTTCTTAGACATCTTGCACATATGGGAGGGAAGGTAAATATCCCCGTATCACATTCTGCATGCGCAAATAGTCACTACATCTAGGTTTCCATAAAAGCCAGTTGCGCATCATTCCCTCCCGTTGGGTTTGCACCCTAGTCTAACATTGGTTCGATTGTTGTAATGCGTATAAGTTTATCCCCAGCATGGTAGTAATGCGGGCCGAGTGCACAATTAAAAAAACACTGGTGGTGATCATAGAAAACCTCATACCTTGATCACCCTACCGACTTCGTAATTGAGCCAAAGACTTAATCTTCGATCAAGATGTAACTCAGATACAGGAATAGTTTGAACTGGCAAAAAAAATGGGTTCTCTAGGACCTGTGCGTGTCTTAGCGTAACATTACAGTATGATACTCTCATTAAAGCTTGAGATTTCCTTCCTTTTCTTAGTTCCTGGGCTCCTGCAGCTATCCACTGAGTTGCTGCAGCTGCCTACTGAGTTTTGGTAGTGAACTACTATAGAGGTGAGACATTTCAAAGCCACCTACTTTAGGTAATCAAATCATGAGATTCTAGTTATATTGTTGTGGCATAACATCTCAAGGCTGCAAGCTTCGTCTGTGTTAAACTCAAAATCTATATCGAAAGAAGTCATCTGCTCGCGAGTATAGAAGGGGTTTTCCGTGCGACGACTTGGTTGTGAATAGTCTCCTACAGCATCATTACCAACCCATTTTGCAACTCCAACGAATATTTAATGCATACGGATACATGCGCCCACGCAGAGGATACGACACCATGATTCGCGTTGTTACTCCCGGTTAGTTGAGAACTAGGATAGGAAACCGGTTCATCACTCATACCGCTACCAACAGCAAACAACAGACAAGCCCATATTGTGTGTGTCGAGGGATATATTGGTTCACAGTCCAAGGGTACAGGCTCGAATATTATTAGTGCTAGTCCAAGCTTTTAGTATTGGAAGACCGAATCGCCTCGCATAGCTGGGGATAACGGGGCGGGCCGTGATGCCTGGCGCACTAATACCCTAGTTCGAGAATTCGCTAGTACGTAGCAAATGGACTTCCATCTCGTCTAGGCGTCTAGGTTAGGTGGATGAGCGACGAAGATGTGCCTCAAGCTCGTGCTTTGTACCAAAGCGAGGGCAGGTGTCTACCTGCCTATATTGGGGGTCCTGGGGATGCAATCCGTAGAATCAGCTTTCGAGTGAGATTTTGGTCTACCTTCCCCTGCTGCCAATCTGGCATGGTGAGAGTGATTATCTGCGGATCTCCGTGTGTCGCCAAGCCCTCGCCGCAAACGACAGGTGCCAGACTCTGTCAACCTCTCCTGAAAGCAATGCCGCAACAGAGATTGACGGTATCGTCATTTGTGGCCTAGACACAGATTCGCCTGCGCACATGGACGTGGAAACACCAGCAACTGGAGCAAGATGTTATTAGCAAAGATTAAACAGATCTAATCGTTCCTCTGTCGCCATCAGATTATCTAAGACCTCGTGCGGATCCCACTCCAGTTAGATACGCTCTGCAATACCTAAAACGATTTTCATAACACATATTCTAGCTCCAGAGGTATACAGGATACCATGACAGCCAATAGAGAAAGTATTTAGAATGTCCTAGCATAATCATACTCATACTCCTTACTGTATAACTATTGACCTAAGAAACCTTTTATTTAAAAGTGTCCAGTGCTTAGACTTTTGACTTAGAAGTTTTTGCCTTTTTAGCTGTAAAGATAGCAATGAGGTTTATAGGCACTAGTAAAAGGTAGTTATGCGACTTAAGTTTTGCTTGCTTAAACTTGCTTTTTACTTTGGATATTTTGTCCAGGTTAAATTTTTGCTTAATAAAATTGTGACCCTTAAATATATTTTAGCTTGTGGATAGCAAAACAATATAGCATGTCACTTCAACTGTTATAAATGAGATGACACGCAGTAGATGAACCACTAGGTTTGCTGTATAGAGGTATTTTTACAGGTTTTGCGGTATTACTTAGGTGAATCACTCATATGATATAGTGCTAGTACGGTAAGTATAACTTGCTCGCACTTAGCGCTTTATAGGTTGCCTGTCTTCTGCCGCTAATCCATTGCCATTATAATTCAACAAGTTAGTAGCTGGTCTATAGAGTTACTAGGGACATACCTTTTTGGCTTAGGGAAAGGGGAACAAACAGCCAGAGACTATCGTAGCAATTTGTCCTAATATCCTTTGTTGTTGAGTGTACGAATGTCACATACCGCCCTCCTTCACGATGAGTCATTATATATATGAATCGTTACTTGCCTCTAGGGCCAGTTTACTCCATACTAAGGTGTAAGCAGCCACCAACTAGTTAGTACTTAGTATATGCGAGAAACTCAATAATCTAAAAGATCTTATTCAAAGTGTACCATTTTTGTTCTGTAGAACATCACATAGTCAATATGATAGTAGGACATTATCGAGCCTAGTCGGGGAAGACACAACCCTCCTCCTAATAGGCTTAAGTGAAAGCTATTGTGGTCTAATACCTCGAGATAACATATTACCAAATTAGTCTCCGAAGTCACAAAGCTGAATTCAACGTTGGTGTACTCAACGTGATTTCGTGTGTCATGTCGCCACTTTCCCCGGAATAGAGAACCCATTTTGTCAGGATCCTTGATATGGGATACAATGAATACTTGTTGTTGCGCAAAGAGTCACACCTTCTAGAACAGAGAAGGTGTTTTGTATGTAGCAGCGATTGCCAGTTTAGTCAGCCTAGGCTCATTGCATAACAATAAGTATTATTCATCATACCCCCATACTAGGGTTTTAACAAGTAGTGCAAAAGTCTATGTGAGGTTTATAAGCAAACATATTGATGAGAATTAAAAGGCGGCTAGACACAGAGCAAAACCAACAACGTTTCATATCTGCTAGTAGTATAAATAGACAGATGCAACCAGTGAGCCAAGACTAAGATAATTCATTTTGTTATTATGAAATGTTGGTAGCTTGGTTGCTCAACATCCTCTCTGCGCCATGATGTGAAGGTCACTCATTAAATTCACTGGAATATCTATGCTAAAGTGTTTTTACATTATCAATCAAATAAATATGATGTCTATGAGTATGAAAAGAAAAATCTTGAATTAAGTAGAGCATATTTGATAAGTGTTTCTAATTCAAAAGTGTACTAGGTACCTAACCTATGGATGCCATTCTAAGCAACTTAATACTACCCATCTTAAATAGGTAGTTTGAGCCGGGACTTAGAATGGCTACTTATTGCAGGAGATGCTGCAACAGGTCGAGTAAAAAGGCTTATACCCGTAGCATGTAGTATGCAACCTGGAAACACTCAACTCCAAACCTACCTAACCATTTCTAGCTACACAGCTCATTAACACACCCAGGCCAGCGTCTTGGCGCTAAGAATCACTTGTCAGCAGCTGTCTGCGAAACAATGTCAACTGGCGTTCAGAAACAAAGCCATACCTACTCGGCCAGACTCGGCGACGCGGAATTGGGATACCACATCTTTTGAAACGTTGCCAAGACTCGTCTCTTCTCAACCTTCATCGCACTGTTCATCACTCCCCACTTCTGCTCCCACCTCAAACCCTCCAGATCTCTGCGCTATCTAGCACACCATCGACTTTCGTGGAGCACATAAAAACATCTGCTCACCATCATGATTCATGAGGTAGATCAAGGTCCCAAAACGACATCCCAGTTTTCGTACTGTCATCTGTATTCCCCCCCAAGATTCCATGCTGAGGGCAGTCTGAGGGTGCGCAAAGTGTCCCCTTGCGAGAATTGCGACAATCCACAGGGTTCAATTCAGGAAATGAGCAGGGCTGTCCTGAATTGAGCCAGGGCTCTTTTCTCCCCCCCTCTCTCATCTCGTCTCCTCTCCATTTTTTCAAAGAATATAAAGTATCTGTGGACTCATCTAGGTACACTTAGTACTTATAGAGCGAGATGCAAGAGATGAATCGTGTATATGTTGAGTACTGTTCCCTATTCATCTGATGTGCCGAAGGGAACCCGCAAGATGACCCGGGCACTCGGAACATGCTCTACGCATTTTCGCATGAATGATCCTCAACGCCACCCGTCGCTACTCTTCATCCCTTGCATAAACGTACGAGGTCCGACCTATTACCGTAGCTGTTGGTAGCACATCTGCACATATAATATGATGTGTTACCTATTCATGCAGGCTCCGGGCCGGTCCTAGCGAGGGACCCTGGTATATACTACCAACGTATCATGACTCGACCTTTCACTGCACCATTGCGGCTCGTTTGTTCAGGAGTCTCTTTGTTCAGCCTTTCAATCCTCACTTCGACTCTACTACCTAGACAGCATCAAATGTTTCCGCAGGCTTTAAATCGACCTTGTCATCGTGCATAATATATAGTCCTATGCCTCTCGGTCTACTAGTGCATATCGTTACTGCCATAACATGATGGGCGATAATTGCTTCGTTATGCACTCGGGATGCTACCCCGGCACTTGCCCCGGTTCATCGAACGATGTGCCACTTAAACCAATGAAAAGCAAGCGCGTTTCATGATCTCCATTAGAGCGTTGCATGAAATGGTATATTTAGGGCTCCTTGACGAATCCCGGCCTATATGATGCGGCTAAGCAGGGCTATCCCGGTTCGTCGTTACTACGAGTCTCCGGGTCCTCCCATCCTGTCCCTCGTCAGTAAATGAATGAACCCTTGATTATGGAGCCGACGGGGACATGTACGTTGGGCGCCATCTCACGCCGTGTTGCCATACAAGACTCGGCGTGGCCCTGGTGTCTGACGAGAATCCCAGCGGCATCATCTTTTTCTTCATTTCTGTTTGGTCGCGGTGCAACCTGTCGTTCATTACACTTATTTTCTTCTTACGTTCACTACAAGTTTAGCTTCTCTTCGAATTCCATGTCTTTAATAATACCCAACTAGTTAAATAGACTGGCTGCTTAGAAAGGATGGACCAGATTGTAATTCCGCCCAGAAATAATGGGAAGCACTCATACAGATACACATACGACGATGACGGGGGCATACGAAATGTCGAACGGATGTCGAGGTAACTTAGACCTGACCAGTGAATGTTTCGTGATCTAACCCTCGATAGTATTCAGGAACTCACCGAGTATACGAATTCAAGGTCGGGCCTCGCATCGAGAAGCACCAAATCGACGTTGATGTGGCCGTTTCACCACCGTAACACTTCAGAGGTCCCTTCGACGGCAAGGTCCAGTCGACTTGGGAGGTTTCGCTCGGGAACTTGGGGCTCTCGGGGTGTCCTTCGTTTTGACGATACGGCCAGCATTGACCAAAGCCTTGTTCCCGACTATGTGATCAACTTCATGAGAGGGGAGACACCTGAAAGCTTGGCTAGGAAACAGGAAGCGAGGCAGTGGGGTCAGCGTAATGTTACGATTACGCCTCGTCGGGATACTTTCTCCTCCCACCTCATTGAATTAAGCAATCACTTCACCTCGAGCGGCGCGGTCACGGGTAACGGCAGCCAACGAAGTGATTTACGGAGACACTTTACAGGATGGCGAGGCGGAGTTGTGTACAACACATTGTTGTCATTTTTAATATTGATCGTCGGCATTATCAGCTTGATATTGGTTGCCACCAGGACGAAAGTATTCTCCGGACAATTGGCAATCTACTCGGGAGACTGCCCGATGGCGACTCGAATCAATATAGGTCTACATGTTGTTATCAACGTGTTCACAGTCGTCCTCCTCGCCGGAGCGAACTACGTTTTCCAGGTCCTCACAAGCCCAACGAGACGCGAGATAACCGAGGCACACAATCGAAAGCAATGGCTCGACATCGGAGTGTGCTCGTTACGGAATTTCATCCACGTATCAGGATTTCGGGCGGGATTAGGAGCCGTGATTATGCTGGTCGCTATCGCAATTCAAGTAATGTGAGTTAAAAACGAATACCCGAGGACGAACCCCCGGCTAACAAACGGCTAGTTATAATGCAGTATTCTTTTTCACACAAACTTCCCAGAGCGAGTGTGCCGTCAGCGTCAATGGCCCGATGCTTGCCATTGTGGCGCTTTTGAATATCATACTAGTCCTCACCATGGCCGTCATCCTAGCGAGATCCACCTTCGACCCTCTCGCCACACTCGGGGATGCCCTTCGCTCGTTCCTCCGCGTACCGGATCATACGACGGAGGACGCGTCTCTAATGACCAAGATGGACCTTCAGCAGGGGCGATGGGGATCAAATGTAACCAAACAGTGCATGCTAAGGAGCCACTACTGGCTCGAAGCACCCTCACTAACTCGCTGGATCTTCACAATCCTCTCCTGGCTCATAATCGGAGGGCCAACAGCCGCCGCTATAGCGCTGATGGCCCGAGCATCTAGCGAGGGCGTGAGCACGCCCTTTGGGACCGCCATACCTGAAACAATATTCTCCTTCCCAATTTCCATCGAGATCACCCAACTCACGCTCATCGCGGCACTGCCGCAGCTACTCCTAGGCACCCTTTACCTCTCCACCAACGCGCTGCTGACGACATACTTCCTCTCGCACGAACTCTCCCTCTTTGCGCTCGGGCCCCGCTCCCTGCGCGTCTCGTCCAATCCCGGCGGTACACAGACAGCAAGTCTGTACCTCTCGCTCCCACGCCCCGTGTCCTGGCTCCTGCTCGCCACCTTCGCAGCTCTGGGATTCGTGCTCAGCCAGGCCGTCTTCGCCATCGTCTCGCCAACAACACAGCAATCGGCTCCATCCCCGGGCGTAGCGTTCAACACCCAAGCCCTACTAATCCTCATCGTGCTTCTCGCCATCGTCCTATTCTCCGTCCTCTTTCTCGGCCTCCGACGCACGCCGACGGGCGAAGCAACCGGGAACCCGCTAGCCCTAACTGGCGGCTCCTGCAGCGCCCTCATCAGCGCGCGCTGCCACGCCTCGCGCAGCCAGGGGCAAGGCGAGTTCTGGCTCGGGCCCGTGGGGTGGGGTGTCGTGGAGGAAGCCACGTCTTCGGAGCCCGGCCGGTGCGCTTTCACGGATGGCGCCGTAGGGCCCTTATATCCAGAGAGAGAATACGCTTAAACACTGCGTCTTCCCTCTACCCATACTTCTCTCTGTTGGTATTTATAGGCGCTTTGGACTGGATGGATTGGATTGAATTGACCGGGCACGGTCCCACGGGATATTGGAAAAGAGACCCGGACAAGTTCCCGACAACGGCTTCAGGATTGGATGCTTGCATATTTATTGGATATTATTTGCTGGGCATCATCATTATCATCATCTTTATATGGAGGGCTGGATATTGTATACCCCATTTTATCTTTATTTTATCATCAAGTCTCGATGACTTGGGTAGGCAGCTAGGTATTCACTCGAGTGAGCTCACACGAGCGCTGCATACCGAGCGTAGTGCGAATATACCAATTCGTTAATCCGCATCATTCGGGGTCTCTATTCCCTAACCTAGCCATTCTCGTGCGTGTTCTAATTTTTGCTTCTTTCTGTTTTTGACAGTCACGTATTCAAATTACCGCTCATTGTTCACATGTAAAGAAGTTAATAGGTAAGTTGCAACTAGCATCTCTGATCACTTGAAAAAAATCCAAACTCCCCAAATCACATGTTTCAGATAGTTGCGGAAGAAGCAAAATTCATCAAGTCTCATCTCATGGTAGTAAGCACTCCGAACAAGAAACACTATTTTACAAGCAAGGGCACACTAAACAAAGCGACTAGAATCCTTCAGAATGCTCTCTCGAAGCAAATACTAAAGCAATATATGGTATAATCAAATGCCAGCGTATATATCCTAACAAACCCCAACAAACGCCGCGCTCAACTCGATCATCTAGTTATACGGCGAAGCATCAGTTTAGCCTTGTCCGCTTATTTGGGCTACGGGGACATAGAAGAGTGTCGATGCCGTACACCAATGCATCTACACTTAAACCGGCGCATACCTCGATTACGGTGGTAGCCGTGCTGTTCTTGACAAGAATAGTCGATGAATGTTTTTTCTTTTTTCGTGATGCCCACCTCTTCCTTAGGGACCTCATATTTCGCCCTAGTATAATTCGCATGAGAAATGATGATGGTGCAATTATCCACTGCCGTGAGCAAAGCGCCTGACCATGTACCTCTAATCTGCAACAGCCTCCTCGTCAGCAACCGCGCTCTCTTGTGCTAGGTCAGTCTTCGCTCCATTCGGTTCAACTTTGATATTAGCCCGGGCTTTCTCCTGGCTTTCGAGGAAGACATCCCAGTACTGGGGGTCCTTGTCCCGTAGTAGTTTCCATATGTTGTCTTTATCTTCTTCAAATGCTTTTATGATGCCTTTCTCCTCAACCCGTTTCCGAATATCTTCGAAGTCTTCCATGAGATCTTCCATGAGACTGGTGACTAGTTGCACGTGGTGCGGGTTATTGCTGATCTCTACGTCGCTAATGAGAATGTTAAATTGCTTCTGCGACATGAAGCTGCGACGAAATTTGTGGCCGACGCGAAGGGCGCGACCTTCTTCCTCCGAGAAAGCTTTAGACGTGTGCGAGATAATAGAACTGGAACGTGAGCGCATGGGAGGTCGTAGGGCCGTCTCGACGTCTTCAGTATCCGACAGAGCGAAGGCCTCAACTTCAGGTGGTTCTGGAGTGGTACCAGATTCCGGAACTGTCGAACTGAAATCTGATGTAACTTCGTTTAGGTCGTCCAACTGCCGAGTGTCTGGAAATTCATCTTCGAAGCGATTGATAATCCCCTCAATCGTCTGGTCAAGGAAATCCAAGCGATCTGAAGCATAATTAGCTATACGATCAAGTAGAAGAAATAAACGTAACTTACGGTAATTGCTTAAATCTTCACTGGCAGATGCCTTGGCACTAGCTAACGCGGGTTGCAGACGCGCTCGGATTTTTCGCGCAGTTGCAAGTAAATGTTTGGACATATCCTTGGCTTTCCCAGGGGGTAGTTGTGGCCGAGTTGCCACAGTTCCGTCCTCAAGCTCTCGTGTAAACTCGCCCGATTGTCGTCCCGAGTCGTTACCCCGATTCTTCAAGACGCAAGCAAGGGCCTTGGCGACTGCTGTGCCACCAATGACATAGTCCTCGTCAGGTGCCAATTCGGAGTCATCATCTTCGGCTACGATGGGATAATCTTCTTCATGGCCGACAATATGGCGAAGAACATCAGGATACTTTTCAAGTTTTAAGTCATCGGCTGAGGAGTCTCGAATATCGGGTACACCTTGCAAATTACGCATAGTATACGCCACCACACGATTGGCCAACGCCTTGAGGAGCTCTCCAGATTCCGAACTGGGATCATCAATGTCGATCTTAACAAGTGTTTTGGATACCCGAACAGCAGCCAATAATGAAGCATACAATGCGCAGGCCTCTTCTTGCATCTCCTCTGTTTTGGCATCTGCAAGGCGGATCAAGTCTGGATTTTCAAGGAGATTGATATGAGCTAGGGACTTGACCTCTGGAAGAATCTCGGCTAGGGCAATCACTTGTTCTGAGGATAAAGAAACATCAGCGAGGTGCAACCTCCTTAGGCTATCTAGTTGAGGGAGATATCTAAGAGAAACGAGTTAGTGATGGTTTACGCTATCATGTTCCAAGCTAATCTTACCGTCGAAGCAGAGCAATAGCATTAGGCTCTGATTCAAAGAGAGCGCGATTGTGCGAGATGTCAAAGAATTTGAAGTTGGTGAGCTTCAATAACTTTGGTAGGAGTTTGCATAAGGACGCAGGGTCCAAGTTGCAGTTAGCAAGGCCGAGTGCCCATAGTGTATTGTTACTGTCAATGGCGGCAGCTAGTACTTCGACATGGTCTTTGAGATTATTCCCACCAAGATCGAGACCCTCGCACCGGGATTTACGTAGATACCTCGCTACGTGCTCCACCCCAACAGCATCGAGGTTGTTATGCGACAGCCCAAGTCTCGACACTCCTGATTTTAGCATCCCATCAATGACACATTCAAGTGAACTTGACGTTAGTCCTGTGGCGCCTAGGTTGAGAAGCTCGAGTTCCGGGCCGGCTAGACGCTCTGCAAGGGACTTCGATAGCAGCAATGGCATATCGAGAGGCGCAGGTGCATTATGTCCATGATGGCCAAGATGGCTAAGATGGCTGTGAGGTGGTTTGGCCGGTTCAATCATCGCAGGGAACTGTATACTTGAAAGATCCAGATACTTGATAGAACGGCACATATGAATAAATAAGCAGATATGCTTCCAGCCCTCTACGCCAATTTTATTGTTCTTGAGGACTAGTCGCTCAACAACACCACCCTGCGGTGCTAGGTCGCCTGGCTTGATTGTCGACCTGCGGTGCTTAATATTTGGCTTTCGAGCTGCGAGGAGGCCGGCTAAAAGAACACGCACGCCCTCGTCCGTTAAATCGCAGTTTTCTAGACAGACTTCTTTAAATGGAACCACAGCGAGAAAATCTCCTAGTGTGACTAAATCCGGCAATGATAGGTAGTAGCCAGTAAGATCTAGTTTCTCAATAACGCCATCAGTGCAGCCTTCGGTAGTTTTCGGAAGTTGGGCCGTAACCTTGGTTAGTATATCGGCTTCTCGTAGCTGACAACATCTTCGGTATATCCTCCCCGGGTTCATGGTAGGTGTCCCCTGACGCCGCGATGAGCGAGTTGACGCAGACCTATGCTCGACCGAAGAATCGCTATCGAGATGGATCTCCATAGGAATAGCCCCTTTTTCTAGAGCCTCTTTCCGTTTTTGTTCCTTCTTGGCCTTTCGCTCAGCTTCGCTTTTCTTTTTCTTTTCCCTTTTCCGCGAGATTTCCCTTTCAGGTTTCGGTTCTTTCGCCGGTTCGGAGGTTGGTTCTTCCTTTCTGCCGTTGACAGCCACGGTACCCTCCTTTTCGGGGGTTTTAGATAATGGCTCACCGGTAGCTTTGACGACGCCAGCGTTCTCCTTTTGCTTCTCAGTAGCTTTAGGCTCTCTCGAAGCTAATCCCTCGCCTTTTTCGGTGATCTTCAGTTTGTCACTCTTTTCTGCACCTGTCTTGGAGGATGTCTCCTCATCGCCGTATTTAGGCATTGGAGCGATCTCGACATCGACACAGAATGCAACCCGTCGCAGCTTAGCCTGATTAAGTTCGTTCAGGCGACACCTTTCTCGATTTTTGTCGACATTTAAAATCCTTCGCTCAACGAGACCATGACTCGCTCTTGTGCCTGGATTAATGTTTGTATTGGAAGATGACAGGCGACGAAGTACACCTAAGATTCCCGGCTGACCGCTTCTCGGAGGCGCAGGAATATAAGGGGCATCCCCACTTGGCCGTGCTGCATGAGGAAGGACAGCATTTTTACTCGGTGTGATCTTGGGTAGAGGAGTTACATCGTCGACATCGGTATCAGACTTAGGCGGCGGGCTTGTCACCTGACTCTGGGCGTTCGAAGGCGAACCGGAGAATTTGGAAGATATATTAGAGAACCAAGAGCTTCTTCTTTGTAGTGGTGTTCCATTCGGGCCTGTAGGTGACTCGTTCGACAAGCTCCTCGATCTACCTCCTCGTTGGGGAATGGATTTAGCAGGCGTGGGTGATTGCGTAGAACTCGAATTCGGCGGCTGTGTTGTGGTGGCGGGTGAAGGGGAATGAGAATGGGAGGCGCCTTTTCCATTGGCTTTGCTCGTGGTCCCGGACTCCGGAGGTTGAGACGAAGCGGATGCATTATTGTTGGGCTGGGACGGAGGGGTTGAATGCTGTCCGTTTCTCTGGACGATATCTGTCATGAAACGGAATCTAGTCAGCGCTAGCAATACATATGTATAGCAGAGATTCGTGATTAGATGAGGAGGTGAGGAGGTGAGCTGTACAACAAAGACGAATTCGCATACCTTTACCGTGGGTCATCCAGCTCACATCTAATACATGCTCCATCTTGATTCCCCCGTCGGTCAGCCACGGCCCTGCCTTATCCTAATGCAGCGGGCCCGAGGTGGTTGAACAAGGTAGCAAATACCGAGAGTATCTAGCAAGGAGCAAGGAGCAAGACGGCAGAGGTGAACGATGTGCAGGGTTTCGGGATAGATTCGTAGTAGCGGACCCGAGGACCAAGGATGGGAATCAGGACTCGCGACTTAAAATATAACTGTGCCGGGGCTGCGATACCGTATAATGGAAGATGCCCGGTGCAAGTGTGACTATGGCAAGTTTGTAAGGGGGTTATTGTCAAGAGACAGACCAACAATGTGCACGTGAAGACACCATGTTCACTGGGGGGTTTTGAAGTTACTTGAGGTGGTGGTTGGTGGTCCCGAAAGCTGACGATGACGTTCCTGAGAGACGGGTTATGGTTGACGGGGGCGTGTCAGAAATCTGCTAGACTAGGGGTCTTACCTACCTACTTACATGTGCTGAGGTAGTGGAAGAGACGTACATGTAGGTATACCACCTAGGTCAGCAGTCCCTATGCGTACAGTATACAGTATAGACTTGGGGGGCTGGTACAGAATCAGTCTGCCCGCAAGGTACTAACCTAAGTGTACATGTACATGTAGGTAGTGAGTGTACTTACACAAAGTAGCGCAAGCGGCGGTGGCTAAACTGGTCAGTAGCACTACTACGTACTTACCTAACATGGAAGAATAATAGGTACGCTAGGTAGTTATTAGCTTGACCCTTGTTGTCGGCCGAGAATAGATGAGGTGAACCAGGTGGAGTGCAGGCGGGGAAGGTAACAACCCAGTCCCGTTCAACCTCTGCTAATAATTCTGGCTGATGTACACTACTCAGTACATAATTGAATCTTGGGTTATATGGCGAAATCCAAAATTTCAAGATATGTAGAGGTTTATCAATGAATAGTAACCTACCTAGAGATAATTCAATAAGTGTGTTCTATACCTAGAAGTACCTGTATTCGCACTTCTGAAAGAACACAGTGCAACTACCAAGGTACACACCCATAATGTTTCTCATCTGTGTGCTTATGTAATATCGGCACTTAGTTAGTGTACATTACCTTGTAGGGAATTACTAGGTGGTACTTTGTATACCGGTAGTTTAAAATCATTGCATGACCCTTTGGTTTTACTAGTAGAAAAGCTAGGCAGGTACTTGGTTGACTGTCGTCTAGTAAACTACTTTTCAGAACCTAAGTCTGTATGTGTATGCTAAGGTTAAGTGGCTGGAATTTCAAACAAATATCAGATAATTACTCAGTATGTTTTTCTCTCTTGCTTTACCGACCCTAGATAGGGCTTGACAGCCCGAACAGCCCGAGCCTCCAGGTCACCTGCTCAAAACACCTATGCATATACTACATATACTGTAGGTAGGCTAATAATTGATGGTGACACCACATCACATGTACAGTTGCGCTTCTTGGAGGGGCTAGATTCTCCCCACTAAATAATTCCGCCTAAGCAGAAACCTGGGTACTGCCGCGGCACTCCCCGGGTTTGAGGGGTCGATATCGATTCAGCTTCTCCTCACATGCAGCTTTTAAACTAGGTACCTTGTAGCTAAACCCCACTGCTATGTGTTGGTCTACATCTTTTTCTTTCAACTACAGTCTGATTACTTCGTACTATAACATTTAATCCATGTATATTTCTTAAGGAGCCAACTACCTATCACAAAGACAACATAGAGAACATAATATCCCAGCAAAACGTAGACAAAGCCCATTGAGTCATACAGTGTCTAACATCTAGTGTCACATTATTGGTGCTCATAATGAAAGAACAAAGCCGATGTGGCGTTTCCTGCCGGTTCCATACTAATTAGTCATTAGGAATTACTAAGTAACAGCTCCATCAACTTACACCGTGAGCCACATGATATACATACAGAGAGCGCACTATGTCTCGGTACACCCGGACCTTCTTTCGGCCGTTTACTAGCAGTAATTGTTGTATGACGGCCCATCGACCTCGTTAAACCATGTCGGTATCCCATGATACAACACAATAAACAGTATCCCCCATGAATCGGCTGTTCCAGCCTCTACAACTAATCCTCTTAGTTGTCGCTTTGCTTCGGCCAGCGTCGGCAGAATGCAACATCGTCAAGCGAGGACTCTCAGGGGATCTATTATTGATAGGCACCGTCCTCACAAACCAAGGTGCATTGCAAGATTCCAGTGTCTTCGTACAGTCAGGCAGGATCACTCACGTCGGCGATATATGCGGACTAGGCGCGAGAGGCGGTGATGCTAGCGTGTTGAACTGCACTGGGTCCGTGATATCTCCAGGCTTCATCAACACTCACGAGCACATTAGCTTCTCTACCGTCAGCCCCTTCCCAGACATCGGGGAGCGCGTGAGCCACCGCCATGACTGGCGAGTGGGCACCCGTAATTACACCATGCGAGCGGCACCCGTCAACGGCAGCAACGTCGACGCGACGGCATGGGGCGAGCTTCGCCACTTATTCTCGGGAACCACATCCATTATCGGCGGGGGGATGGTTCTCGGCCTAGCTCGGAATCTCGATTTCCCCGAAGGGTTGGAAGATGGACTCGACAACCGCCTTGTGATCTATGACACATTTCCCCTCAAAGATGGGCTCGGTGTAATGAGGAATGGCGACTGTGATTACGGGCCAAGTTCTATTGATCGAGACACGGCCATTGGCTATCATAGGTATATTAGCCATATTGGCGAGGGCATTGATGTCGAGGCTGCTAACGAGTTCACTTGCTTGTCTAACGTGGCCTTCGACACAACGCCCGCTCTCGGCGGTGGCGGTCTAAGCACCGATATCATCGGCCCAAATCTGGCCTTGGTACAAGCCCTGGGATTAACTCCGCGGGACTTCGATGTAGTCGCGGCCCGAGGCGCCAAGATTGTCTGGTCACCTCGTAGCAACATGTATCTTTATGGCCAAACGCTGAACGTAAGTTACTTGCTAGAAGCTGGAATCACGGTTGCGCTGGGTACAGATTGGCTTCCATCTGGGTCGGCTACTATGGGGCGAGAAGCTGCATGCGCCGCCTCCGTCGCCAACGAAGTCTTCGGCATGAAACTTCCGCCAAAGGAGCTATGGAAAATGGCGACGGTCAACGCTGCGATAGTAGCGGGATTTGAGGACCAGCTCGGCTCTCTTGAAGTCGGAAAGCTAGCCGATATCGTAGTTTTCGAGGGCAGGTCTCAAGAAGACGGAGAGCATGATATAGGTACAGCCGACCCATTTGGGCAGGCTATATTCGCCCCCCAAGAGAAGATTGAGCTTGTTCTACGTGGTGGGAAACCCCTCCTAGCGAGCTCTACGATTAGGGACTTGACTTCGGGGACGTGTGAACTAATCGCTTTCGGTAACTCAAATAAGATAGTGTGTATTGCAGACGAGCTAGGTTCTTCGTTTAAGGAGTTAGAGGCTTCACTTCAGGGCGTATATCCCGTTGTGCTACCAGATTTACCTCCGGATGAGCCAACATGTAAGCCGAAGCTATATAGTTAGCTGCATTCACTGCAATCAGATAGGCAGTAATTGGTGTAATCATACGAGAAGGTTATTGAAGGATAGGTATTTATACTCACTCCTTTTCCCCGGCCGTTTTAGGAAACGGACAGTGAAAAGGTATCCTGGACGTACCGTGACTTCCACCGAACTGTGACAATCGGCGCCATGAACTTCACTGTAAGGAACTATTTATTTTATTCTAATGAGCTGCAAATCATTTCAATACTCTCGCTATAGACCAATGGTCTCACCCACATTTCACACAACAACTCTATCCGAAAGAGACTTCACTATCATAGAGTTGAGCTTCTACGAGGCTTACAGAAAAATCAAATCATAGTAGGTCTCAGCAAGGCTTCAGGAATTTTCACATCCGACAAGGATATCGCGGATATTCTATAGATGGATGCCGTGAACGTAGGAGACCGTCTATATACCTAGTTAAGTACACAATGTGACCAAGGACGAAAGTTGCAGACGCAGAAACAGCTCAACACATGTAGCAATGCCATCCAGGGCTAGTAATTAGAGAAGCCACGTTACCAAGCCCACCGAACTGATACTCAACATGGCATAACACACCTATCCTGAATATATTAACGCCGAGGTTCCGTTCCCTGTGCTCTATATCCGTGCTCATCCCAACTGTTTAATGCATACCAGCAATTTAACGCAGCCATTACATGTTTATTCCGTGCCTACAAGTACGCACCAACAGCAATTCCAACAAACGCAATCCTGAAGGGAAGATAAATACGATAGCAATCAACCACAATATCACATGGAAGACAAATCTGGTAAATATAGTTTTTTCCCCTTTAAACGTGGAATCAGGTCACATCACCCTCTGCTGAGAGAGAGAGGTATTAGTCGATAGATATATACAGTTGTTTTTTTGGGTACAGTAGTAATGCGATTATGTTGCACTTAGACTCCCAATATAGCCTACCTGCCTGCTAACACAGCCTGCCAGCCTGCCAGAGTCCCCAAGACCTCCAGGTCCTTCCTTCCAATGAGTGAGCGGGATTCGCCTAACGCGCGAGAGCTGTACAACTTAACACCTCCATGCGGTTTTGCCAAATCATCCTGCGCCAGTACACATGCTGCAAACTAACAAAATCGACGACTACCGAGACTGAAGTGGTCCCTACCGAACAAGTCCGAGTCCTTAGCGGGAGGTACTAGGGAATGGCAGGAGGAATTCCATTCTGTAACGCGGGGCCCATGCCTTGGCCGATACCCTGCAGCTTAGCTGCAAGTTGAGGGTAGTTCTCCTGGACTTGGATTTGTGTCCTTGTTGCTTCAGCATAAGAGAGGGCATTGACAATTTCTCCCGGGGTTCTCGCCAACTCAGCAGCTCTCTCGAAATACTTAAGTGCGTCAGTGATCTTGCCCTGCTGCAGTAGAAGCTGCGCCATAGTAGCAACAGCGATATCGCACTCGGGATCGACTACACAAACTGGTAAGCGAAGAGTATTTAGTACATGGTCATAAGGCTACTACTTACTAATGAGAGCCTTCTCACAGAGTTGCTCCGCCTCAGTGAACTCATTCTTTTGCTGGAACAAAGTGAGGGCTTTGTTGATTAGAGGTAGGACGTTCATGGACATGGGCTTAGTCTGCTTCTCCATATCCATAGCGGTGTCGAACTGTTGAATGGCTTCGTCGTACTTGCACTGGTCAAGAAGTAGCTCGCCATAGTAGTTATAGACATCCGGTACGCGGCTGAAATTCTTAATGCACCGACGGAAGGTGGCCATGGATGAGGCGACGGAGCCCATCTTGTACTGTGTCACACCAAGTTGGATATGCGAGAATATAAACGTGTTATCAAGTTCAATAGATCTCTGGTAGTCCTTTGCCGCGTTTTGCCACTCGCCGTGGATGAAATGGAGCTGGGCACGATGGTAGTAGATGTCGGGGTCATCCTCATTCTGTTTGATAGCGCTTTCGATATCTAAAGCGGCTTGGTCGCGGTTACCTAGATTCTTGTTAGATAAGGATTCACATAGGGTCGGCGGCCATCTGTGTCTCACCCGTCTCTAGATGCATGCTGGCACGTTTTACGTAACTCTGTGTCACAGCAGGATCAAGCTCGATGCTCTTATTTAAGTCATCCAAGGCTTGCTCTTGCGATCCCCGCAGACACCTGAAGGTACCCCGCATATTATAGGCAAGTGCTTCGAATTCTCCCAAATCGCCAAGCTCAAGAGCCTTCTCAAAGGCGGTAGCAGCCTCCTCATAGCCGTCATGCGTCTTCTTCTTCATAGCTCGGAGACCAATCTGCAGCTGGCCCTTGCCGGTAGCGTCAGAATACTCCACGGAATCCTCCAAACCAGCGGGCCGGGGCTTCTCGCGGAAGCTCTGGATGTAATTGGAAACAAAAGTTGGGCTTGGGAGCTTGTTGGGACTCTTAGTCTTGAAGATCTCCTCCGCCTTCTGTTCAGCAACCTTCTTAAGCAGCTTTTCTACAGACGTGGCACTGTTCTCGTTCCGGAATTCGTCGATGATGCAACTAGCGGTGAAGTCCAATAGAGACTCGCTGTATTTTTGAAGGTGCTCATAGGCATTGGCTCGTCGGTTCAAGGCTTTGACGTACATGGGATCGAGATTGAGGGCGGCAGTTGTATCCTCGACGACCTTTTCCCACTCACTGAGTGCATTGTAGCAGGCTGCTCTGTTAGAGTAGAATATGGGATCGGGCTTGCATATGATGGCTTTCGAGTATAGGTCGATGGCCTTATTATAATCCTTGCTACCAAATGCCTTGTTGCCAACGGCCTTTAGCTTCAGGGCGAATTCATTTCGTTGCTGGGTGGTGAGAGCAGCGACTGTAGTCTCGTCAATATCGGGAAGCTCATCAGCCCTCTCGACGGTGGCAGGCTTGGGCTGTTCTGGGACAGGAGTGGCAGACTTCTCGCCGGCCTCGGCCTGACGTTCTGCTTCCTTCTTTTTCCGTCTCTCCTTCTTGCTCAGCTTGGGTTGCGTAGATCCCTTGGGTTTCTATCCATGCATCAGACAAGGATTAGCTCAAGCAAGTGGCAGGTGGCAAGTGGCAGGTGGACAAACGAGATAGCGAACTGCAGAATAGTGAAATAGCTTACCGCATCGCCATTAAGGTAGTATACAACACCAGCTCCCGTCACCACGACTGCCACTCCGGCAATTGTGTAGACTAATGCCTTATTTTCGGAGGCCCAATCGGTGAATCGGTCCCACACCGAGGATTCGACAGGAATAGCAATGGGCTTGGCCAAGTTTGGCACAGGGGTGGTGCTGCAGCAGCGCCAGACATGTTCAAAAGACGTCAAGTAATTACAGAAGAAGATCGGCCGTGCACGACGAGGTGTTGCTGGAGATGGGTGGCAACGCCGAGAAAGAATAAGAAAAGAAATCTGCGTGTTGAACAGATGGAGACGGATCAAATGGAAGATGCAGCAGATAGATAGAGTAAATAGAGGGTAGGACGGTCGGCAATGATGCACTTTGGAGAAGCTTGATAAGTCAAAAAATTAGTAGCGCGTCTCGGGGCTTGGCACTTGAACAATCCACTTCCG
Source organism: Xylaria hypoxylon (assembly GCA_902806585.1). Taxonomy (NCBI): domain Eukaryota; kingdom Fungi; phylum Ascomycota; class Sordariomycetes; order Xylariales; family Xylariaceae; genus Xylaria; species Xylaria hypoxylon. The sequence continues at coordinate 1,926,770 of CADCXB010000018.1, read as the reverse complement.
ACCACTTTAGGCGACTTTAGGGACTTGTACGCTGTACTGTTGTACCTAAATAGTACAGTTAGGTATGGGGCAGACCTGCCTGGTTCAACATCGCCCACATCAACCCCCAAGCTAAATTACGGATGCGCTTGCTGATTGGGTGTCTGATAGAGTAGGCACCAGGTATGAGCTCATACCTATGCAAATATCCAACCTTCCTAGGCCTAACAATTAAGACTTAAGTATGCAGCCTAAACACCTATCTACTTAAAGTAGCCCGCACTCACTTCGCTTTCTAATGTGGAATATTAATATGAAGTTTTGGCTCTTGAAGCGGGAAGCGGGATGCAGATTGTGAACATCGGATTGGGTATTTATAGCAAGTAAATTTTGATCGGCTAGATAGGTTAAGGACAGTACCTTACTCGTGAAAAAAAGCTGAAGTGAGTTTATAAGCTTGAAGCAAGCGTACAGCATAACGGTAAGTTAATGCAAGGCACAGTGAAATCAAAATTATTCCTGGCATTTTCAACAGCCAGCAGTCCAAATCTACCCAGACAAAATGGATGGACTTAAACTCTTCACCACTATTCGATGTGATCTGGAACTTTTAAAGGTCCCCGATCAAGTGTCACCCGACGTTGGTTGGAATCAAAATCCCTCTCCTTTCTATATGCTCGACTTTCACCGCGATCGTATGCTCAAAGCCGCCATCCACTGGGGTTGGGATGCCGCTATTAGGAAACTCGAAGGGGAGGGTGGTCTGAAAGACCTGGAAATCTTTCTACGAGAAAATGTGACAGAGCTTGCTGACACGCCTTATTCAGCCAAGGTTCTCATCGACAGAGATGGCAACTTGAGCATTGTAAAAGGGCCAACGGGATCCGTCCATCTAAATAATCTTTTTCCTTCACACCTTCCAGCACCACCGGGCCATCTTGATAAGGATTCTTTTCAACTCAGCAGGGTCCCAGAGAGGAGTTTCGCCTACGAGATTCTGGTGGATGGGCAGACCACGACAAAGTCCGAGTTCACCCACTTCAAAACCACCCATCGACCTATGTACGAAGGGGCAAGATACCGAGCCAGCATTAACAATGTCACCGACAAGAGAGAGGTTCTTCTTGTCAACAAAGACGATGGATCCATCATGGAAGGGAGCATTACAACTCCGTATTTCTGGAGGAACGGTAGATGGGTCACTCCACCAGTCGCAAGAGAATTCAACACCGCACAAGGAAGTGGTGGCAATAGTGGCACAACTAGACGATGGGCGCTAGAAAGGTAAGTTTAGTATTCTATCGAACCGTGTGAGAACTCGGGCTCAGACTGAACTTGGTAGGAGTCTCGTCGTTGAGGAAATTGTTTATATTGATTTGCTTGTCGACGGAGAGGAATGCTGGATCAGCAATGCCTTGAGGGGTTTCATTCATGGCAAAGTGAAACTCCTCTGACCTTTCCACCTTTCCACCTATCAAAACGGCAAATTGTCGCTTTCGATAGATTTTGGGAATTATGAACTTAGCTAGTGGCTACCCATGCAACATCCTCGTGGTTGAACAAGCCCCCCTGCAGGCCGATTTGGCGCCTTTCATGTCTCATTGCTGAGATAAAAATATATATGCGACTTCATACTCCTCCTTGTTGCTTTTCACACTATAAACTGGATGACAAAGTCGTCGGCATTGCTAAGATTTAGCACATCCCATTCAAGGGATTGCTCCATTCTGTAGCTCCTTTACGCAAAATGCTACCAGGCTTATTCGAACTCGACATTATCTCAGCAGAGTTGAAGAGGGATCCGATGCGACATCGCAATCTTGGGATAGTAGCAACAGAGCGTTTGCTATCGTCACCGCGTATCATATTTCTGTCAAGTTAGGGGTCTTTGCGCCCATGTCGACTTTTCTGAGCAACAATCCCGAAGTCTATGGAGATCAGATTACCACAGTTCTTCTAGAAGGTTATCTCTACGAAAATGTGCACAATCACAGCGCCTACTATTAGATCCCGTGGCTTCTTTGCGTACCTATATCTTGTAAATACCAGGTCTTATATATATAAACTGGGATAGAACTATCTATTCTTCCTATTGATACATCTTCCCTCGAACTCGAAGCGTGCAACTAGAGTTATAGTATTGTCAAGATCGTCACAATAGATAACTTTATACATCGCACCTGTCGCCTTCGTCTCCATGAGAAGTGTAGAATTGTAATGGTATAACGATGGCGTGCTTGAATTTCCACAATAAGGCTGATGGGCAAGGCTTTACTTCTAAGGCCTGCTGGTTGCAAGCCGTCCTTTCTTGGGGCAACCACTGCATGTGCCTTCCTTGAAGCCTTTGAAACAAGACGGAAAGCAAAGAGTACCTAAAGAGTAAAGAGCACTCGAGCCTCTGTTTCACCTCCAGCCTAATACACAAGCATAGGAACTTTGCCTTTTCCTCTTCTTCTCCCGAGTACCTAGCCGTCACAACACATCTCATAGATTAAGATCAAGTCTCCTCGAGCAGCACATATCTCGCTATCAATAACCCTATAATACCTATAACTCCAACAAGCCTAACCTAGGATATTGTTTGTTCCGTTCGACCACTTGAAGCCTACAAGAATCTCGCTATAACATCGCCTGTAAAGTTGACCTCGTTGTTGCGGAGAATACCAACAATGGATACTATTTACACGACACAGAGCAAGCTCAAGGAAGATCTTGGCCTCACCAAAGTCAGAGCTGTCCTCAATCAAAATTACAAGCGCAATGGAACGAAAGTAAGTAAGCAATATAGAAGGAGCTCTGTTTTTCCTACCCCCGTCATTGTCCGAGGTGGCTGATGCTATTCATGCGGGTCTGATGGCTGGCTGGAATCCTCTATTTCTTCCTTGAACTCAATAAGATCCGTCTGCAATAAAATGCTAACCTGACGAACAACGTAGTCCTATGTCCATCTCCTGCTGAGATATAATATCGAGCCGACAAAGAGTGGTCCCTATTTCCGAGCGAGTCGCCCCAAGCAGAGGGGCCTTATACCCGAAAAGTTCAGGGCTGCCCTCGGTGGTCGCGTCAGCAAAGAACAAGTACTCGTCAAGAAGGCTGGCCATGAACCAGATGCTGGGCATGGTGAGGTCACCGCTGAAGACTCACAGAACGACATGCTGTAAGTTTCCTACAAGCCCCGGATATTTTCTCTAGCACGTCTACTCTCGGCTCCTATATCAGTTTCTAGAATAAAGTGATTACTCACTTCAACCCTTATAGTTATCTGTGCAAGGTCTCAGTCGGAACGCCCCCTCAAAACTTAATGTTGGACTTTGACACTGGCTCAGCCGATTTCTGGGTATGCGACCTAACTTACCGTTACCCCCCTTTTCATCATGCTAATACACCACAAAGGTATTCTCTTCAGATCTAAGTTCATCCGAAGAAAAAGGCCATAACGTCTTCTCCCCTAAAAAGTCAAGCACATACGAACAGTTGTCCGGAAAGACTTAGAAGATCGAGTACGGCGATGGTTCATATGCCTCGGGCGACTGTGGCACCGACACTCTCATTGTCGGCGGCCTAACAGTAAAGAAGCAGACAGTTGAGACCGCCGACAAGCTATCAGAGCAATTCGTGAGCAGCACGGGCGACGGCCTCCTCGGTCTTGCATTCGGCAAGATTAATACAGTGAAAGACGGCGGCAAAGCCGATCCGCAAGCGACGCCCGTCGAGAACATGATCAAGCAGAACGACATCCCGAAAGAAGCGGCACTCTTCACCTCGGCTTTCTATAGCTCGCGAGACGCGGCTACCTCGAAGTCGTTCTACACCTTTGGCTTCATCGACCAAGAGTTAGTCAAGAAGTCAGGCGAAGAGATCCACTGGGTTGAAATCGACAAATCGGACGGCTTCTGGGCTTTCCCGTCGGAATCGGTGTCGATCAACGGCGAATCTATCCCGACGAGCTCCAACGTGGCCATCGCTGACACGGGCACGACACTCGCCCTGATGTCCGACGATGTGGTCGATGCCCTGTACGCGCAGATACCCGGCGCCACTTACGACTGGTTTAGTCAGGGCTACATTTTCCCCATCGATGTCACAGTAGACGACATTCCCGAGTTCAAGGTCGCTGTCGGCGACAAAGAGTTCTTAATCCAGAAGGAAGACCTCGCGTTTGCGCCTACCGATGACGGTAAGAATTGGTACGGAGGCGTTCAGAGCCGTGGCAGCATGCCTTTCAATATCTACGGCGATACGTTCCTGAAGAGTGTTTACGCTGTAAGTTGCTATCTCATTTTCGTAGCGAGGGGCCCAAGATTTTGATTCCCTACTTACCCTTCATGTTCTCCATTCTCCCTAATCCTTCAATATTTCTAAGCATCTCCATTATACGCAACTAGACTAACATACAATACTATGTATAGATCTGGGATCAAGGGAACACCCGTTTCGGAGTGGTCCCCAAGCTCGAGAAAACACAGAACCTAACGCCGCCAACGGCGACAGTTAACGGCGAGGCCAAGATGAGGGTCACCAGCGTTGCCATGGCGGCTGCTGATGGCATCGACCCTGTCAGCGTCCCCCTTTAGATGGTGGAGAGTCATAGTTGCGGTTGATGTGATATTTCCCCCCTTGTTCTGGTCTCTAAAAGTACGTGTTCCCTGTCATTACGCCGGGTTGTTTCTATTGAATGCAAGGGATGGGGTTGGCGGATTAGAAATTGAGGGGCTTTGGTAGGCTACCCCGTAAATATTGACTCCGGCTCTTGTGGCCCCCCCCCCAAAAAGGAAAGGAAAAGAAATATAAAATGGCCTAATACCCCTAAATAGGTTGGAGGCAGATTGAATCAAACTTTATCTACTTGCCTATCATCGTCCGTCATACATTTTCGTGAATAATGTCGTAATACATCATCGAATTACCCATTCTTAATAGGTAGGTAGTTAGTAAAGTTCTTGTTCTTGGCCACTGACATAGATAGTTTATACTTTTTCCATCCGGAAATCTCCTCGTCTCTGCTCTATACTGCCCTACCTACGTCAATAGTCTCGAATACGCGAACGCCATGACCTAATAGTTCGCCCGACTCCTCTCCTGCCTCCTGCTCCCCAAGACTGCTCAAGGCCTCAAATGCAAAGTCACAATACATGCCTATTAGAAACCCGGTGTTTTCTGCAATATACACCAGTACATTAGTGTGTCACAGTAGGTATAAAACGTTCATAAATAAGACGAGAGGCTAGTTCTGGAGGCTACAAACACAGTTGTATATTGGATTTAGGTATAGACAGTAGACTTGTAAGGGAGGGCGGGGTGGTCGATGCCTTGCTAGATTAGCAGCTTCCTTTCATCACCCCTTTCTCCTATTCATTCCATCCTCTCCTCTCCCCGATCTTCTCCGATCTCTCCGTATGCAACAGTTTATAACGGGCAAACCCATTCTACTCCAGACAGACAGAAAGAAAGACAAAATCGCGTGTCGGATGACAGATGTCCGAACCTGGACTTTTCTGTCTTCCTCCCAAAAGGGAGATGTAACAAAACCGCAAAGAGTGCCCTCTTGTCCACCAAAGATTTGTCCAAACCAAGCAACACGGAAAAAGTGAGCCCCCCTGTGCCTTTAATCCCTCCCAGCCCGACACATTCCGCCTGGTAGAAAGCCTGTAGCTATAAAAAGCAAATGTAAAATGTGAAAGAGAACTCCTCCAACGCCATTGCAGAATGACCCTTCCAGAAACTGATGTAAATGGCAAGAGCCAACGCCGAAAGGACCGAACGTAGGGGTTGAAGTTAGGGAGGGAGACTGAGTTGCTCCCCTCAGAGCTATTCCAGGTAGCCAAGATCTGCTGGGAATTCAAGGTAGTTTGATAGTTGGTGTATTGTAGGGTATTACACAGGTGCGATCCAACGCTAAGAATAGGTACCGCGCCGAAAGTTGGGGCTCCCTCCCTATCTACGGTAAAAACATACTGTGACGCTTCGATTCTCCCTGATCTAGTGTAGATAATCATGATTAAGGGGTAGAAGTAGAAAATCTACTGAGGATAGTAGACTCCAGGAGTAGGGTAGTAATATCCATCCGGGCTAGGTGTAACCATACCATTGATGCCGACGTTAGGCATAGGGTAACCCTGCGATGGAGGGTAGGTGTAAGGGGCCATGGGTGCCAACTGAGAAGCATCATAGTAATAGACCATTCCGTTGACCTCTTGTGCAACAAGATTAGGATTCTGTGGATTTTGTCCTGCAGATTGAGCACTTCCAATTTCGCTCTGAGGCTGTTGACCTGGTTGTGAACCGGGAACATAGGCGGTTGCACCCGCGGGTATGGTGCTAGGATAGGGAGCAGGTGGGTAGTAATAGCCTTGCTGTGGAGGCATCATTTGGTAAGCTGGGTAAAAGCCTTGCTGCGAGAATTGATTTGGCTGGAAAGGAGCAGCATGGATAGCACGCTCTGGTATCTGTGATAAGGGTGTCCCGGTCGAGTGCTGCGAAGGGTAAGACGGGTGGCGAGCATGAGCATCATGGCCCAAGCCATTGGATACCTGGACAGGAACCTGTTGATGGAAGGCTTGGTGGTAAGAGTTCTCTGGGGACTCGATGGTAGCGACAGAAACAGTTTTCTGTGGGCGAGGCTGGTGCATTGGAATGGGAGCGACCCGGTTTTCTACAAATGGAGGTTTTGGAGGGAGAGGGTGTGTCTGGGGTTGGGGTCGTTCGTTCAGAGCTAGATGTGAGTTGTTCACAGACATCACCATCGGAGCCTCGCCCGCAGGGTAGATTCTCTGATCTTGTCGGTTTTGGGGGGGGAGTCTGACGACGGGTCGAGTAGTGTCATATGGAAGTGCAGGGCGAGACACAACGGAGCCAGTTGGGGAGGCAAGATAATCTCTACTCATATCCGGGGCGATGGATGAACGGCGACTCAGGGCGATGCTGGGGGAATAGGCGCTTCCGGCGTAGGCACTCCCCCCGAAAACACTCGTTCTTCTCGAAAACCCTCCAATAGACCCCAAGCCGGATCTCGGTTTGCCTCGCAACCGCTGGTTTGGTCGCATAGCACGAGGAATGAATATGAAGGACCTATCAATAGCCGGGAAGACATAACGATGGGGGAAGTCAGGCAAGGAAATTCGGACCGGCTTGTCGCGTCTCAAGGGTGGCCTGTGATCAGGTAGTTTGGTATATTGCTTAATTGGTATGCCCGAAAAAACGATGGGTTCCTTTGAGCCCGACAAGAAGACTCTTATTTGGACGTTTCCTAGTAACTTCTCCGTGGACATCTTCCGATTAATGGGCGTAGAGCTTTGGGAGCATGTTGGAATGAAGCCATTGCCATTCGGGGGTCCATCGTCGGTGAAAGAGGACCGTGGCTGCCGGGCAGGCGGGGGTTGCGTGACAGTCTCGTGCATATCATGGGCCCAAGGAGCAGATATTGTAGGGTCGGCAGGGCTATGCATCGGGTAGCTGTCAAGAGTCAGTAAAAGGAAAGGAGATCGACCAAGGTGTGACACTTACTTGGTTGGAGCAAAGGGGCCTCCGATGCCACGACCTCTCCCACGAGAAGCTCGGCCAAACGGGCGAAACCCGTTGGCGGATGGTCCAGCGTGTCTATGGTCATGCATAAAGAAAGCCCCCCTATTAGGAACGAAAGAAGGATCCTCGTCCCGCTTGCGCCTGTATTCCTCATGTTCTATGCGGCGTCGATCGCCTGGAGGACCCTGCGAACCGTCCCGTGCTGGAGCTAGCATGGAATTCGAGCTGACGATAATGGGCGCAGAGGCCTTCGCCGGGGACTTCGGAGCATCTTCGAACTGGACCTCTTCTACGGGGGTGTTTTTGTCAGAGATGCCCAAGCCGTTCAACATGAACTCGGTGTCAGACACAGCATCGTTGCTCGACTTTGAGTGTTTCTGTACAGCAGAATCGGGTGTAGGTTTGGAGTGGGCTTTCCTGTTGCCGTTGGTGCTGGCAGTGCGGCCGGCTATCTTCTTCTTCACGGGCGGACGTGTCGGCGGAGCGTCTTCGACATTACTAGTATCGCTGTCATCGGCGGCATCAACGTCGTCGGAAGCCAAGGAACCCTCGCTGAGTGAATCATCGTCCAGGTCGAGCTGATCCGGGCCACCGTCATCCTCACCTTCATCCTCGACACGGCGTCTATGGCCGATCAACTTTCTCCGTCGGATGCCGGCCGCCATGTTGTGAGAGAGTCGCAGAGGGTGCGATGCGCAAGACTAATCGAAAGCGACGGGGAGGTGTTCTTTTGCCGAAGCTGCCAGGGGAGATACGAAGCTACCACGAGGAGCTGAATTACGACGTTGGCGTTGTTGCCGATGCTGATGTCATGCGTCTCCGTACACAATGTAGGAGCGACAGAGGGCGAGGAGTGATTGACAGTAAAGTAAACAGACTAAAACAGTAGAGGCGAAATAACCGCCGGCGGTGCAGAAAGAACGGAAAGGGTGTTGAGACAGTCAATTAGAAAGCCAGGGCGCCGATGATTCATACAATAGCCCTACGTAGAAGTAGGGTCGCGCGTCTCGTAGGCCCCCTCGCAGTGTCGAGTCGGGTCGAGTCGGGTCAAGTCAAGGCAACTTAAGCCTAGGTAGTTGGAGTCGAAGCGATAGCTACCAGACAAGACAAGACGACAAAATTAACAGCAATAAAAAAAAAAAACACAAACTGGTTGATGAATCAAGAAGAAGAAAAAGACCCCCGATCCAGGCAAAGATAGTTGTATAAGCCTGAAAGAGAAAAAGGGGGAGACTTTTACAGTGGTTTGTCTCTAGGAGATATAGTGATGACGAGAGGAGGAGATGTGCGAGATGGCCGTGATGGATAGAATCCAAAAGTTTCGATGAGGTTAAGTCAAGCTGGCGAAGAGAGTGACGGGGGGCTACCTAGCGTGGGTGGGTAGGTACTGGGTTGGTATTGAACTACACCTAAGTAGGGTACGGTAGTACCGTTGTTAGTGGGGAACTGCTACCTCTTAAGCCCGCGGCCAGAAGCTTAGGTGGTAGTACCTAGGGCGAGTTATCCAGAGGTGCTGAGGTAGGCGGGTAGAGCCAGCGCAAGCCAGCAAGCAAGACCACCTATGAGGGCCTGCCCGACTTGCCTAGAAATACCTAGGCCAAGGCCGTTAGTTTGCCGGCTCTTTCCCAGGTGCTGCCGGCCAGACAACGGAGCTCCTCAGAATGGTAAACCGCCCTATGTAGATACTGCCGACTAAGTTAAGTACCAACTCCCTAGACTACTGCTAACTATGTAGGTAGACGTAGATAGAACTTATAGAATGAATAAAGGAATGTGTTGAATAATGGATCCACCACCCCTACTCCAGCTTGGGTGCTTTAAAGTGAAGTTCTCATGGCCTGATACTACAGTATATATGCATTATACCTTTATGTTAGGTGTTATAACTGGGCTATCTTGGTATAGATGTTCCTAATAACATGATTGTATGTTTGTCTACCTAGTAGGAACACTTGCTGCCTTACATACTCGTACCTTAATACAAAACACTAAATGCCGCATGAGGATACTACTTAAATTAAACGACTGACTGTCTTTTCTTCTCATAGTGCTCACATCACTCATGTTCACTTGGACAAGAAAAACCCCACGCCATGCTATTGGTTGCTGCACCTCTACTGCACTGACAACATGCACCTCATGTGTGTGCATTGACTGGCTAGCAGTGCCTGTTGAGCAGCCTAGCAGGTTTGTCCATGTATTCAGTCGAATAGCCCTTCTCCTGCTCCTGTCTCCTGCTCCTGTCTCCTCTCGAAACGCTCAAGCCGCAAGAAATGATACAGGTTCTGGGCCAGATGTTGGGTTGTGCGCAGGCGCAAACACACACGCAGCAGCCTCCCAGAACTCCGAGTCTTCCGTCCAATCACCATTATGCACGCGGATCCAGTCAACAAATGTCACAGCCACCAACATTGGTCGTAGCTTGGTCCTAGCTGATGCCTAGCTAGTTCTACACCCTACATCTGATCTTAATGACAAGTACCTCTTCCTCTTGTACTACTTGGATGTGTTTGTCTGGGTTGGCAAGATACTATACCTAGGTATAGACTTGAGGCTGCGGCTGCGGCTGCTATGTCAAAAGGGGGATCAAATTGTACAATAATATCCAAAGACATGACATAGGGCAACACTATATCAATTCTGTAGTAGTATTCACACACACAACTTTGTGTGTTGTTGTTCTAGTATAGAGGTAACCTCCGGTGTCGCTCGCTGGTCACTAACTGCAAGGGAGCACACACCAGTCCAAACATAAGTACCGAGGTCCTCTTGCTTCTTTGTTTTGTTTGGCATCAAGAAGACGAAAACAGTCGTGTTACCGTTAGCTGTCTTAGAACCCAGTATTTGAGCTAGAGGCCGAGGTAACTAAGATGCTTTCCTTGGACTTGTCACAAGTATTATCTGGGGTTTGGTCTGGGTAAATGCACTATGCATCACTTGCATAGTTGGCATGTAAGCTGCGGCAAGCACGCTATATACCTCACAATCCGGCAAAACTACAGATGATCAGATGGCCATTCAGCAATTATACAAGACGAAGGTTTAGGTAACTTAGGAATCTTACCTTAACCCTTGCAATAATTATAGAGCTTAAGTCCTACTAAGAAACACCACACAGCCTACCTAGTTAGGTGATTCAATAAACAAGCAGTAAAGTAAGGTATAAGTTGTAGGTATAAAAGTCAGATCACTACCTTCCTAGGTATGTTGTATAATTTGGGGCTACTTTCCATGGTTGCCGTTGCCGTCATGTTGGTTATTACTCATTCCTGGTGAATACCACATAAGCAACAGAGGATGTTAGGGGGCTTAAATCGCTTTTCCTTTCATAATGAAAAACCATATTCATTTAGCTCAAGCAAAGCAGACAGTTATCAGACAGATAGATTAACCAATGGGAAGTTGGGGTTAAAAGTCTACTACTAGAGGACATAAAAGATAGGCAACTTATGGCCACCAATCAACTAAAAATGCAAGTTAGATGACAAATCAGAGTCTCAAGATAATAGTTACACCATTTACTGCTTATTTCCTTTAAGTATATAGGTAGGAACTAGAATTTATGTAAGCAAAGGCGTAAATCACAAGGTTGGAAAGTTCTCGAAAACACTAAATGGATTTAAATTTAATTCGGTATAAAGCCAAACTTCTTTAGGTCTTAATATACATAGTGTAGGTATGCTTAAGGCATGCGAATATTATGCTAGGATTAATGTTTGAGGCAAAATAGATGACGACGCTGGACTGATGGCTACCTAATGTTCCAGGGATCCAGGTGAAAGCGAGACAAACAGTGTTAAACCATTGTTTAAATATCAACTTCTGTCATATAGAACAAAAAGACGACTGCCAATAATATGTTAGATTCTTAGCTACTAGTGCTTTCCTTGCGGGGCATATGGCTGCGTAGGTTTGCATAGTATACACACATATATAATTCAGACGGGACGCGGTAAGCGAGTACATGAGCTTAAGATGACAGCGTTGTCGAGCTTCAAGTTGTTGATACTCAATACTTGAAGCAAGGGCCAAAAGAAGCACATTAACACAAACAAAAGCCAAGGGCCTAGGTAAACCTATACTAAGATCTACTTACTTCTACTAAAGTTTGTTTTATTAAAGCCTTGGTCTCTATCACCTTATGCAGGAAAGCATCCACTTAGCCTATGGATGTAAGTACTTAACCTTACCATACCTCTGGGGAACCTTAAGAAGTTAAGTACCTACCTAACATGCCCACCTTATCATAAAGTGGGTTGACCCTATCATGTATGTAGTACATACCTCGGTAGGCATGTTTACTGCGTATATGGTAGAGTCAGACAAATCGACCACTAAGTACTTAAGTACCAACTGAACCTCTCCATTTTATACACGGAATTTCTAATCAACGCTACCACGCGCGGTTACCGTCACCGTCACTATACGTGCATAGCTTGCGAAAACCATATCTGCCTACAAAGTGGCGGATAGTAGAAAGATAAATAGCTCCAAATCCGCCCATTATTACAACTAAATTCTATTTGAACACAAGTTACTTAATGTGTGAGCCTATTGAGCTTATCCATCTAATCAAACAACCTGTCCCCTAAATACCAAACAGTTTAAATGTATGTATGAACTTCATCTCATCCATCACCAGTCTTTGTTAGGCTCTAGGTTACTCAGTAGATACCTACCTAGGTACTACCTAAACCAGGTAGGTAGGTAATGCCTATGCCTACACACACCACCACCACCACTGCTAGGTATTCCAGCCGCATGCATGCCTCTCTCCCATCCCTGCCAACAGTCCGGGGACATTCCTACACTATTGCCTAGGTAATGAATCAGATCAGCCTGGTGTTGCCGGACAGCCTGCTCTCTCGTACGAGCACGGCTAACAGATCCGTACCTACTTACGCACATCTTCCATCACAAGCTCACTTTCTCCTCTTTCCCCTCTTCCCATTAAGAACACACCGACTACACCATCCCCTTTCCCTTCTCTTCCCTCGTCATCAATCACCCCCATCGCAAACCTTCTTTCATCCCAACTCTTCCATTGTCCATTGTATTCACTGTTGTTTTGTTGGCCTGCCAAATTTATTTGGTCTATGCATAACATCATTCATTTCTCGATTGAATTGAGTGATCGATTGATTGACTGACTGATTCACCGCCTTATTATTGACAGGCGCCTAGCTGCACTACCTAGTCTAGTCTACAGTACCTGGGTTGGTGCTGACAACAAGCCCACGGTATAATAATAATCCAGGCTACCGAATAGCTCCTCGTTGGTACCCCAGCTCCAACCGTGATAAGCACAGGAAAAACACCTGACCAGAAGACATCATCATTGTTTGGTCGGTTGTCTCTTCCCACCAGGACAAGTACCAAGGTACGTAGCTGTACACCAGTCTTTCATTTATTCCAGGTGCTTTGCCTACCGGCCAGTGGGTACCTACACTCTATAGTGGAGTTTGCTAGTGTACCCAAGGTACCGTAGGTACATGGACTTGTCCCAGTGGCCCACCAACCGTGAATCCACCTCCGCTTCTTCTCCCTAGGTCCTAGGTACATACACTACACTCTCCCCACCTTGTTGCCTGCGCTACTGCACGTTCCATGCTCTCCCTCCCGGGCCACCTACCACATCTCGTCACCGGGCCCTGAAACGCAGCACTCTCTCTTCTTCCCTCACTCTCACTTCTTCAGTTCTCCCCATCTCTAGTGCCAATCCATCAAGGAGAACGGCCTTCATCATCAATATTGCCATCAACGTTCCCTCCTAAAGCATCGATAACTCACACAACGGACCACATATAGTTTCGAGTACTGACACCATTGTTTTGGAGCCGCCAGGCCTGCACTCAAGATGGCCTCGTCATCCGTGGCCACCACCGCGGATACGCTCATTAACCTCAAGGTAAACCTTGATGGTACAACGCGTCGGTTCAAGCTCCCACTACGAGATCTTGGTGCCAACGTTTTTGAGGATAGGGTATGTTCTACTCTGCTTGCCCAACTTGTATGCGTGGCAACCTTTTCTGACATGTCACACTAGCTCCGAGCCTTTTTGCATATCCCCGCGGATACCGCCACTATTGTCGAGAGATACTCCGACTCAGCCACTTCCTATGTCACCTTACACCAAACAAACATTGCCGTCTACAAGCAACTTTACAGAGCCGCCAAGGCTAAGCAGAAGTTGAAGCTGCGTGTCACCACGAAGCCAATCGAGCCTGTTAAAGAGATGCCAGCTCCTAAGCCAGTAACCATTGAGGATGAGCCTGAAGAAGAAGAACCCCGCCAAGTGGCTCAAGTTGAGGCTCAGAAAGAAAACCAGGAAGAAGTCAAGAACGAGGCGGCTGACACTTTGTTGCCTAAAACTTCTTCTGGGGTTGTTGAAACAGTCTTCGCTCCTCAGACTAACCAAGATTTCCCCCCATTCGTCAAGCAATGGCGAGCTCGAGGCAATCCTAGAATTCATCTGCGACGGAACGGCGAGGGTGTGGAAGTGATAGACTTCCTTGGATCATCGACCACTACTGAACCTCTGATCACCCTTGATTCTCCAGAGGGCTCGACTTCTACCACCATCTCTCGGGACAATTCTCCTACGAATTTGGCCACCCTAATGCGTGACATCGAGCGAAAAGAAATCGCGGCCGCTCTTAAGAAACCTTTTACCAGCCGCAACTCTCCACAATCCTCGACTTATATCGGCGCTGTTGGGGGCAGTTCTCATACGAGTTTGAACGACTTCATGCTTGACATGGAACGAAAAGAAGTGACGGCCGATCTCAAGAAACCTTTGACTAGCCGCGACTCTCTAAAATCCTCGACTGCTCCCGGCGTTATCGGAGGCAGTTCTCCTGCTGGTATGAACAACCTCGTGCGCGACATTATCGATGCAGAACTGGCGACATTTAGAGAGATGGCCACCGCTCAGCAGCGTGAGGCAAGAGCTAAAACGGTGAATGAGATTATGGCAAAGTCGGCATTGAGATTGAGCAAGATGGAGATACCTAAGTTTGTAGCTCCAGTTATGGAGGAAAGAGAAGTCAAACATACCGAAGCAGCTGGTCAGCACGAATGCATGAAGCGGCCGTTCACCGTCTGCTGCAACAGTTGTGACCGAGCTGTTCCGGAGGCTCATTTCCACTGCTCCATATGTGATGAGGGCGACTTTGATCTTTGCCAAGAGTGTGTCAACCGTGGCATCACTTGCTACGGCGATGGACACTGGCTTATCAAGCGAACTGTCGCTAACGGTGATATTAAGTGCAGCAGTACTCACATTGCCCCGAAATCGGCTCGTCCCACAGCCCCCAAACCTACGACTCCCAAACACATCTCTACTTCCGCTGTTTCTTCTACCATGAGCCTTCCCATTCACTCTCTGGGAGGACCGGTGTCAGCTGATTGGAACTCGGATTATAACGCTCGGACTTGCAACTCCTGTGTACAGGAGTTCCGAGAGGAGGAGTTTGTTCATTGTACAACCTGCGAGGATTATGATTTGTGCAAAGGTTGTTTTGCCAAAAACCAACATGGTCATCATCCCAAACATGGCTTTACTGCTGCAGTGAAAGGCACCGTGTTTGATCAGCCCGTATCGTCTCGACTAGCGCCTGGACGTAATGTCCTTCACAACGCCATATGCGACGGTTGCGATAAATACGTCCGAGGTATTCGTCATAAGTGCCTTGACTGTCCTGACTGGGACTATTGCTCAGATTGCGCGAAGGACGCGGGTTTTGTCCACGCTAACCATCGTTTCGTCGCTATCTACGAACCGTTGGCTGACCGACCATTCCGCACTTCCTCACGTGCTACTCATTATGGTATTAGCTGTGACGGCCCATTGTGCTCGACTCGCGAGGGTGGCTGTAAATACATTGTGGGCGAGCGATATAAGTGTGCTGTTTGTCATGATACTGATTTCTGCGCCAACTGTGAAGCCAGTCCTGCCAATACCCACAATAAGACGCACCCTCTAATTAAGTTCAAGACGCCGGTGCGTCACGTCAGTGTTACAACTACGGGAGAGCACGAGGACGGACAACGTCTGCCTACGATGGGTGACAGGTGCCAGCGCTCTCGCGCCTCTACGCAGTCTCCTGAGAAACCTGCCTCCCCACGAGAAATTATAGCCGCCACCCCTGTGCAGACTGTTGTCGATGTTCAACCTACTGAGCAGCCAATGGCGCTGTCTCCAAGCCACGACAATGGCGTTATCATCAAAGAGGAAGCCAGCGAGATCAAGCCACCCGTTCCCGTGAAGCCTTCTAAGGGAAGTCCCGCAAATGCAGATCTCGTGGCGATTTTCAAGTGGGACACCATTCAAGACGGCTCTGTTCTCCCCCCGAACCATACTTTTGAACAGACATGGGTTCTCCGCAATGAAGGTACACTTCCTTGGCCTGCTGGATGCTCTGTCAAGTTCGTTGGTGGGGACTACATGGGCGCTGTTGATCCTGCTCACCCTGCGGGTATCCATGAGCTAGTCTCCGCCTCCGAATCTACTGTCTGCTACAACACATTGAATCCAGGCCAAGAGTTCCCGTTCACGGTGTTGATGCGCACTCCCGACCGTGACGGGAAGGTGATCTCATATTGGCGTTTAACAACACCTGACGGTGTCAAGTTTGGTCATAAGTTGTGGTGTGATGTCACTGTCCAAGGATCATCCAAAGTTGAGCAGGTCAAAGCACAGGTTCCAGATGTCATCGAGTCTGAAGTTGAGGCTGAGGAGGCAACCTCTACAGCTATTGGCGACAGCCGCATGATCATCCCAAAGTTGGAGCACGAGTCTCCGTCTGCCAGTATCCTCGTGGATGGCGAAACAGAAGTCGAAGTTGAGACTGAGACCGACACCTTTGCCGCTTCTGCCAACGAAGACGACTTTGAGGATTGTGGACATGACGATTGGGCTGAAGAATCAGACAATGGCTTCTTGACGGATGAGGAATACGATATACTCGATGCTTCGGACGAGGAGTTCCTTTTTGAGCAGCAGAAGATGCTCTCTAAGAAGTAAGCGAGGCAAGGTACCGCTACCACCCGACAGCCTTTCGGTAACTATTTCGGTGACCCCTCACGAGTGGTCGTGAGATGCATAGGTTCATTATTGTGTGATAATTTCGGGTTTCTTTTCACTGCGCTCGGTTTCATGGATCTCCTTTCCCTCCCGATTTCTTCTATCACAGTGGGCTCTATGCTAGTGGAGTTGCCTACCTGATGACATGTATCGTTGATACGCTCTTTAACAGAATGAATTGCGGCTAAAATATGCTAGGCTGCTCTGGTTTGATAGGTACCGAAATTGAGTTCTCTATACAGTATCCGTCTTTTGTTTTGCTAGTGACATGTACCAAATTTGTCGTACCTAGTGTATTGCTCGCTGCATTGAGCTCTGTTACGAGAACTATGAGAAGGCTTTATCGGAATTATCTTCTGAACTTATAAGTATATGCATCTGCCCGTCAGTATTCGATGTCACTGCTTGGATCAGTTGTTTTCAGCACAAAGTATGTAACCTGCAGATGTCTAATTGTCTATTGCGGTTTCTCTTCGTATGGCGGGGTCTTCCATCTCTCAACAATTCTCGTTTGTAATTTCGGTCTTGGGCACATCTCATACTTGCGACCAACCAGTTTGGTTAGCCGACCAGCCAGCTAGTTGGATATTGAAGATAAATGTGTGCTCTTAGAATCTTCGGGACTTATATATATCCAAGGACGCGTCTGCGCCGCGAGTCGGCTTCGTGATGAAGAAGCCAGCTCTTGGGATTTCACGATTGGTGTAGTAGCATTCAGTACACATAATCACCTTCTCGCACGATGTCCTAGTGGTGGATCATGAACGAGGAGGGAAACGACGTTACGCTATATCACACGACCGACAGCGTGTGAACACGTTATGCATGTGCCGCAGACGAGATATCTAGGCAGTCTATGTGCGTGGCGCGGCCTTTGGGTCTTCTGTACGAAATCAAGTAACCCGCATTGATCACCACACAACTACATTATTCCCGAGAAGCTAGACTAGCTGTCGAAGAGCGGATTGCTGATGTTCTTCGCATTAGGTAGACTATGTGCCGTATAGTCACCTACCTAGCTAGTCTCGGGAAGGCAGCCGAAGAAGCTCTACGCACTCTTTGCTCGTCAAGGCTCGTTGATACCATTAACGGGATGGTACCTAATCTATATCCGCTCAAAGTAGGGGGAGAGCCAAGACGTTGCCTATAGAGGTAACCAAGGCTGATGATTTCAATCATGTGCTTTCAAGATTGCCGGTATGAGACCTGTCGCTCATGATAGACACGTAGATCAGTCGATAGATAGGTATCTACGCCGTATAATCTTCAGACAGCCCCCTGAGCGAAGCCCTCACGGCTGTACTGAACAGTAAGCGCCCTTCCCAGTTCAATTCAACAGTAAATACCTAGTCAGGCCGTATAATGCCTCTCGTATGCTCGGCACCGCACGCCGATAAACCTTCATACAGGTTCCAAAGTGCAGTTCCAAGTGCAGTTGCAATGACAAGTAACGCCTCGTATTTTCGCGCCCGAAGTCAGACAACCCTTCCCAAACCCCTTAAAACAAGATTCCTAGACAAAACAGGTGGCAAGGACAAAACAAACCCAAAAGAAGGTTTATTCATCCAGATTGAAATTTCAGATCGGATCAGCAAGGCTATATTAGGGAATCCAAGATCTCGTTCGGGTCCGTCATTTCGCGCTAACGTAGCCGCGGCGTCACCTACAACGTGTTTCTCCCGGCGGACCGGAACCGACACTCGGTCCCGGGAACGCCTCGCCCCCAAACCTCCCCACCTTACCCAACCTAAACCTCTCAAAACCTAACGTTCTTTTATGGCTATATCCCCGTTAATTAGCGGCGATCGAACATGTACTATTTTCAGGGAAAAGGATGACTAGACGTTTCGTAACCAAGGTTCTTTTCCTTCCTTTCCGTCCCCTTCCCTCCCCTTCCCCTTACCCTGGTATCTAATAATGTCCGTCGATGATGGTTGCAGCTGTTGCAGAGGCCAAAAACTAACCTCACAATAGCTCGCTCCTTGAAAGCTAAAAGGAGCTCGCCGAAACCGAGAAACGCCTTCTGGGATCGGCTCCTCCAAGAGAGATGCCCAAGGATTTTGAATTTATCCCATTGTAACTGTCCGTCTCGGCGTGTCTATATCTCCCGTCGGTTATTTCATGCAAAAAGAAAACCCTAAGCGAGGCGATGTAGCAGCATCAATGCGAAATGCGAGCTGCGAGCCTATGCGAATGCGCCTATGCGAACGCGGCGTCTCTTTCCCACCGAGGCATCTGCATAAATCCACCATTCAGGTAAATAAATATGCAACTGGTCGGAAGGGGGCATACTTAGCCCCCTGCCAGAAGCTGGACTATGTATGGCCTGTCTGTTTTTGGCCATTTCTGTGCCGTCCAGCGGTCTGATACGTCAAATGTTTCTGCACGGGCAGCGCCTCCCGGCATAGTGACCAATAGGAACCCCCAGGGTAACTGAAGCGGCCAAGAAACGTCGCATCCCAGGATTCTGTGCGTACTAGACTAGAAGGAGACAAGAGACCCTTATGATGACTAGATAATTTCTCACTAAGGCACAAGAAATGCAGCCCAGACACTGCAGAGCTGCGGCGCGATTTCCAGCTCGTGTGAGTTGACTAAGGATGTCTAGAGTTTAAATGCCGTTATTACTAAGAAGGATCATCGAAACTCGCTTACGCCGTGACACATGGGCTATAGGGACCTTGCATCGTCGTGGGGGAGGCTCGGCCCGTACGACAAAGGCTAAGAAAAACCTCAGACAAGAACGGATCTGCTGTTTGCCCGACCAACTGGTAGACCCCACGGCGTCTTACTATGGAGCTTTGTAAGTTTCCTTGCACGTGAAAGCCTACCTATATGCTTAGATTGAACTGAACTGTGACTGTAACTGCAACGCCCACACACACAGCACAGTATTTGTAGCCCGAGAGGTTTTCGATAAGCCTTACAAAGAGATCGCCCACTAGGTTCATGATCTCCATACCACCTCCAAATATCATGGTTAATTCCCACGTTGGATGGCCACTCTACGTGGTATCTCGGTATCTATATATAGGCAGAAAGAGGCAGTACTTGTTTCGCCGCGCCGATTACGCCAAATGAGTTCTACGAAACGAGATGTTCGTGTCCGTCACGTACGGGGAGGCCATGACGATAAGTCATCTCACTTAACCGTTTGTTTGGCTAAATCATCTTTTTTTAGTCGACGGCATCTCTTGTGTTGCATGGTCGTACAGCCCGACCTCAGCCCTTGTCAAGCTACCTGCTCAACGTGGCAGTAGATCATTAAAGATGAGGTTAGTGTATTACATTGGTATTGTACTTGAGAATAATGAGTAATCGCACCAGTATACTATACTTGCAGTCTTCGATGGAGACAATAGTTAATGGGAGCCAAGCTGGAGAGGCCCAGTCAGCAGATATATACCCTGGGTTGCGCATCGATCTGGGATGTTAGTCTCGGGTGATAACTGTATAGCAGCATCATTGGCTTACTCAAAACATTTTCTTCACTTTCCGCCGGGTGCACCTACTTGCCTACTCCTACATCCACGCATAGGGAAGGGGTTGACCATCACCAAGAGGGATAATGTCTACTCCAGGCGAGCGACGTACCAGCGGCGGCGTGGCATCAACGGCCCCTGATCCGACTATGGACGACGAGTCTCTGGAAGAATATGCCGATATTTTTGCCCATATGCGTAGTAACGACGAAGCCCGCGCACGAGCAGGTGATGTGCGCGGCCTTTGGACAACGGCCGACAATACAGTTTCACACTTGTCCTCACATTTCGTCACAGAGCCACACGTTGATTTCAGCGGTGGCTGGACATTCCAACTGCAAAACTTGTGGCATCTATATTATGTCACTGGTAAACACTGCTCGGAAGATGCAGTGGCGCCGATTGTTCTTCAACTCATCGAGACTTCTCAGCGAGGTCTACTGGCACGAAACCGGATTGGCAGCAGTGGCGTTGTGGAAGTAGAGCATGCCCCCGTTGTCGTCCGGGTTGGAAGCCACATCATACAGCAGTACCTTTGGCAGGACCTGCCTTTCCTCGTACCCGACATGACAAGTTACTGGATTCAAGATTGCGCGCGTATGAGCTCTAGTCAGCGAGTGAGAATCAACTTCTTCTGGGCGTCGCTCGTGGCGGGTAGCTCGGCGCCTTGGTCATACGGGCTATGCAGGATCGCGCTCATTATACTACGCGATACGCTAGAGACACAACGGCGACTTGTCAGGGCTGGCGTCGAACCGGGCGGCGATGATAGCGAGAATTCTGGAAGAACAGTTGATATGCTAACAATAGCAGACTTGTTGCGTACGGTCAACGCATGGCTTGTGCGGGCCGGGGGCAGAATCACGCAGCTCTGCGAAGCGGGTGACAACAACGCAGCCGCGGGACTGACGATACCGGTACCGGAGGAAGTGAGCCAGCTGGGACCGTTGGCTCAAGCAGCAGGAATCCAGGAGGTCCCTGGAGGGTTCAGTTCGCAACGGTGGTTTTTCTGGATGCGACGCCTCGACGAGATAGGGGCGGAAGCATCCCCCCAGGGACTGGCAGACAGCTCAGTCATGGGCATGACGTCGCCGTTCGTGCAGAGAGTCCGGGAAGAGAAGCAGCTGGCTCGACGGGTGACATATAACATGATCTATGCCGCAAGCCAGTCGAACTCGACGATAGTGCAGGAGTTAATGAGGTTGGGACGGGTACCGCTATGATTCATGACTTGCTTCACGATTTGCTTCACGACTTGCTTCAAGTAGAGTGCGATGTAAGATGGGGTGGCGTTGGTTGTCTATGATGAGGTTGTGAGGGCCAAGGTTACGAGAAGTCGAATAAGGCGATATCACATAGAGTAGATTCTCGTATGATAGAGATGGATTTTAATTTGATTTTGAGTAGACCCTTTTTGGTTGAGTGTTCTAATTATAATGGTATTATTGCTTTCTGCTTGCTTGCTTGATTTGGTCAACGGTGCGAAGTTTACGTAGGAGTCAGGTACTAAGGTATCATTTACCTAGGTAGGTAGGAGCAGGTTATCAGTAGGGCAGCTAGGTTTGGTTTGAAGCTTTGGAGCGTACCTACAGGGACTGCCTCCTCGAGGACTACTATAGATAATAAGGCAGGTAGGCACGTACCCACTTGCCTTCCCTCTCAGTGACCACCCGCTATCAGCTGCTGGCAGTTAGTGTACTGTAAAGCACCAATTATAGGGTAGGTACTTAAGAGGTAGGTAGACTGGGTACCTAAGCCCAGGTACCTAAGGTAAACCCAGACCCGCCTTAACTGCAGTGGTGGGACAAGTCAAGACAGGGATACCTACCTAGAATGAGTTGCATTGAACTAGCCAGTAATAGAGGCTGAATGAAAGCTGTCCTCATTCTTTTGCGACTTATACTCTGCCTCGTCTCCCTCGTGTATATACCAATCCTGTTCCTGTGACGCCCATGATTTCCAGTATTCCGTATACTACGGAAGGCGTTTCCTATAATTGAATTGTGCACTCGCAAGCTCCAGTTCCTCGGCATCCCGATTGCTCGCTCGATCCAGCCACGTACATCCCGGCAGATGCCGTGCAACACCCGCGCGAAGGCCAGATATATCCGATAGCCCATCCATCCCGGTAGCTCGCTGCTGCTTTATTGTAGGATTCGAAGTTGGGCGCACGATAAAAAGAATCTTGGGAAACGAGAGAACGCGCCAATTCACACGTGGAATAAGGTCAATTGGCTCAGACGCCCAGCTGCTCGTGTAACGGCTACCGCATGCGACTAAGGGCGCCGAACCGAAATTGAGAGCCGACGGTTGAAGCTGTTGTATGAATTCGCAAATCGACATTATTAAGCCACTGTGGCCATGATGGAAGGCTACAACGAGAAAAGTCACTACGATGACGAGGAGCCCTCTTCCGGCAACTTCGTGCGGGCGTTCGACGCTTTCCGTAGGAATACCCAGCCCTACCACCCAGCTCCCTACCGTATATATATCCGAAAGAAACAAGCTAATCTTATGATGTTCTCCTTCGATAGCAAAGGCAAAGCCGCAATACGTAACCCGCACATCGGGCGGTGGAAAATGGACCGTCGTCATACTTATCGTGTCAGCCATCCTCTTCTGGTCGGAACTAGCGAGGTGGTGGCAAGGCGAGGAGGACCACACCTTCAGTGTCGAGAAGGGCGTGGGACACAGCATGCAGATCAACCTAGACGTCGTCGTGCAGATGGCCTGCAAGGACCTGCACGTGAATGTGCAGGACGCCGCGGGGGACCGCATCATGGCCGCCTCGCGGCTACAAGAAGACCCGACGATGTGGTCGCACTGGGTTGACAGCAAAGGCATCCACAAGCTCGGCCACGACAGCCAGGGCCGCGCCGACACGGGAGAAGGGTGGCACGACGAAGGGTTTGGCGAGGCACACGTCCACGACATCGTCGCCATAGGCCGCAAGAAGGCTCGCTGGGCCAAGACGCGCCGTCTCAGCCGCGGCGCGCGCGCTGACAGTTGTCGCATCTACGGCTCCCTGGATCTGAACAGAGTCCAGGGCGACTTCCACATCACGGCGCGTGGCCACGGCTATCAGGAGATGTTCGCCGAGCACCTGGACCACAACGGTAAGTAGACTAGAACATAAACCACCACCACCAAGCGCCAGCAGTCCCAGACACCCGCTAACAGGTACCATCCCAGCCTTCAACTTCTCCCACGTCATCTCTGAGCTCTCCTTCGGGCCCTACTATCCCTCCCTAGTGAACCCCCTAGACCGCACGATCAACGTAGCCGAGACGCACTTCCACAAGTTCCAATACTTCATGTCGGTGGTCCCGACAATCTACACCGTAGCCGGCGGCAGCGCCTCCACCAAGACCATCTTCACCAACCAGTACGCCGTGACGGAGCAGAGCAAGCCGGTTGGCGAGC
Organism: Xylaria hypoxylon; assembly: GCA_902806585.1. Classification (NCBI taxonomy): domain Eukaryota; kingdom Fungi; phylum Ascomycota; class Sordariomycetes; order Xylariales; family Xylariaceae; genus Xylaria; species Xylaria hypoxylon. The sequence continues at coordinate 1,903,280 of CADCXB010000018.1, read as the reverse complement.
GCATGGTACCAGGCCTGTTCTTCAAGTACGACATCGAGCCCATCCTACTCTCCGTCGAGGAGCGCCGCGACGGCATCCTCCTCTTCCTCGTCAAGATCGTCAACGTGCTCTCCGGCGTCCTCGTCGCCGGCCACTGGGGCTTCACACTCTCCGAGTGGCTCCGCGAGGCCATCGGCAAGCGCAGGAGGAGCGGCCGTAGCGAGGGCATGATCGGGGCTAAGAGCGACTATGGTGATTGATCGATGAATCGACTAGGGTTATCAACCAACCATGATATAAAAGAAAGCATGAACAGGGCTCATTAAACAGGAGTTTGGGTTGTCGCTTGTTTCCACGTTTTTATTATTATTATTTGTCTTTATCTACTACTCCCTATTTTCCTCTCTGTGTTTAGTAGATTCATTAGGCTAGACATGTTTGTCTTAGTAGCGAATCTTGGAAATGTAGTTGAAGAAGAACATCCTCCATCTAGGTTTGCGCTACTGTGAGATGAATCGATCTACCGCCTGTCCTAATTCACGTGCGATTCTACTGCTAGGAAGTAGTTATATCTTCCTCACTTTTGGTTGCGTAGCTCCAATGGACAAGCTACTATAGAAGCTGTCTTCACAACCATGTAGAAAATATCTATTACCTACAGGGTCTAAGCCAGTATCATCTGCGCATAACATGGGATCTTCTAAAACACTCCAAATAAACTACCCCCGCCGAACCGAAAACAAAAACCAACACTATTCAATCGCCTATCATCAGCCACATCAGTAATTAATTGTGAAGTGGAACGGTATATCTATTCAAGTATATCATAGCCCCCAAACTCCACGTTTGCCTCGCGACGAGAATATAACTCGATACCTAAGATATGCCTCCCTGTATATGCTCTATACCATAAACAGTACAAACCTAAGCATCATGACCCTTATCTATGAGTCAAGTCTTAGGACCCATACTATATTCCTCTTTCAATAACGACCGTCGTGTTATGTTATTATACTTTAACGATCGTCATGCTAAGTCGACGCCACCCGCTGAAACACCTTTTTTATACACCCTCTCCTTTCAAAGAATGTGGTATAACACGTTCACTCCAACAACATCGCATCCTCATCCAACCGACCGAAGAGGGCTTCCAGTTCTTTCTCGAGAACCTTGAGCTCTTTCGCCACCTGGCCAGTAACCAAGGCATACGCGTAAAGAAGCGCGTAATCGGGCTCCTCGAGCGTGACGTCGCCGAGGTGCGGGACCTGGCCCATAGCACCCAACATAGCCGTAACACCAGCCTTGCCGTTGCTATGCTCCGTGCTTTCCTCCCCCGACGTTTTATCCACCGATGCGTTGTGCTCTTTCCTGAACCGAAAGATCTTGCCGAGCAGTTTGTCTCGTATCACCATAACACTGGGAATGGCGTCCGTAAGGGGGTATTCTAGCATAATGCTTGATGCGAGAACCTCAAACACGTGGCAGATGCGGGCACAGAGCTGAGCACGCTCTTCCGCCGTGTGGTTCAGGAGCGCTTTCTCCCCCTCGCTAAGCCGGCCATGTTTCTGCGTTACAAGGCTCATAGCATGGAACGCGTCAAGCACGCGCTGTGTTGACGCCATAATGCGGCCGTATGCAGCAAAGGGAAAGGGACCGCGCAGCTCATACTCATTATTTGCCGCCGCTCGAAGGGTTTGCAGTTGCGTAGCGTATCGCTGCATAGCGGCCTGCTCGCCGATTTTCATGTAGCTAGTAAATGTTGCGTCGTTGCGGAGTAGGATAGCTAGTGGCCCTCTCTTCCAAATGAGACCCATCTGTAGATATAATACAGCCAGGCCCTCCTTGAATTTCTTGCGCGCCGGCATAGCCCATATGAGCCTGCAGATGATGAGACCCCAGACGATACCGATAGTCACAGCAACGACTCTGTGAAAAGCAATCTCCCTAATCCTTGGATGAATACCGCCCTCGTCGTCATCGTCATCCTCGACGTTTTGAGAAAGCGAATATGCGTACAACGAAGATACGTTGTAGCTTAGCAAAATGAAGCGTCCGAACGGTGCATTACTGCGATCCACCATGATATAGAAGGCACCAAAGGAGACAGCCCAGCCTAAGAGAGCAAGGCCCACAGGATTTCCATCTGCTATCAACCAATTGATCACCACAAATGCTGCGCCCATAATGGTACCTGTGAAACGAGCCAAACCAGTAGCATTGGATGCTCCAACAGTCATAGAGCAGACAATCATGAAGGACAGAAGACCCCATTCTCCACGCCAGTGCCTATACATATCCATCGTCTCGGGAATGAACGCGAACATGGCGTAAAGAGTAGCACCGATACCGACTTTCAGTCCGAAGCGAACTAGGAGAGCATTAGCCGATGAACGTAGCATATAGACAAGGGAACATACTGTCATCTCGCGCAAGAAAGTTAAGGAACCTCCAAATGATGGGTGATGTGCTTCGAACAATGATGTTCCACCACCCATTGGCGGGTGCATTGTTCCATCGAAGTGTCTCACGGCGATTCGTTATGACCTTAGGTATTCCTCGTGGCATCTGTGACTGCCTCATGCGTTTGATGGGCTGCATCAGCGCCTGTCTCTCAAGATCCCCTTCCACTGCTTTGCGCGATTTCCATAGAGCTCCGATCTTATTCCAGACCTTCAACCAGCTCCACGTACGCTTATCTTGCTCACTTACGTACTTTAGCTCTTCGAGCGCGTCCAGGTACTTCTTCGTCTCATCTGCGAAACTAAGGAGACTGAAAGAGAAATGTCCACACGCCGCTGCTACCTCCTCGAAGTCTGCTTGGATGGACTCAGATGTTGACCTTGCGTTCTCGATTGTTTTGTATAGACTTTCTAGTGCTCTACCCCTTGATTCATTGTATAAGGTCACAGCCTCACTCAAACTATGTTTAAACTGTTCATTCAACTCAATAGGCGAACCTGGCGTATCAAATGGCGGCTGTCTGAGCATCTCGGCCATTGTGTACACAAGTGATTTCATAGACGGCCCAAGAAGCGCTATGAAGAGTTCGAATATCTCCGAAGGTGACTTAGGCGCAAAGTCTGACGAAGCGGTTTGCAGTCGTAAGGAGGACTCTCCAATCTGAGTCGGAGTTGGCACGTCCTCCCGATCACTTCTTTCATCTGGAGCCTCGTCTATGGATGATAGGCGCCCTGGTGGGTTGGTGGTTTTAAAGGATGATGAGAGCGACCGTCCGAAGAGAGGCGAGAACACATCGCTGCCCGGTGATGGCGGTACGCTGGCGGACAGGGGCCCGGTGGATATTTCTTTAAGAAGCTCGAATTGAGTGTTAGCTGCACTCTTCAAGCCACCGATAGATTGAGCTAGGGTTTCCATCGATTTTAGAACTGCTTTATCCTGGCGGTATATTTGCTCCCGTCCAAGGAAGTAATATTCATATTTGGATTCCCTCGCGTTCTTGTTCATTAGTGGTAAGGTAGATGTGAATGTGGCCGAAGCATCCATAAAGGACCTCGAGGTGAATTCTTCCTCGGCGCCGCTCAGAAACCCACTTGAAATCATGGACAACATCTGGCCAAGGGAGATAGAAGCGGTGCGCATAGACTTACGCAGCGCATGCCGAGCCGACACAGGCCAGAGAAGAAGGTTGACTAAGGTTGAGATGATAGTTGCCATGAGCAATATCTTGAGGTATTGCACAATCTTGTCGGTTGAAAACACGGCGTTGTGGACTGAGCCTTCCTTTGTGATTATAGTTATGATGCCGATGGACGCTATACTAGCACCGACGCTCACTAAAGGGTTGTTGAGCTTCTGCTTGACCCAGCAAATGAACCCTAGCCCAAATCCGATATATACGATAAGGATGAGAGCATAGGATAACTTCTCCAGCTCCAGTACGTCGCCAAATAATACTGAAGTAGCCATCGAGCAAATTCCTATGAGCATGGCATAGCAGACAGCTATGATGGAGATCGTTACGGCTTCAATCTGTGAGCCCATTGTCCTAGCGGGGTGGAAATATGTCACAATGGTTGCCACGATATGTTTGCCGTCCATCGGCCCCAAAAATCTCGCGGCAGGCTGCCAGAAGGTGCCTAGGCTAGCCAACAAGTAAGCAAGAGAGCACTTGATGGTTCCCCTTCCCTTTGGAGATTGTGCCCAGGTCCATAGCAACTTGGCGGAGACAGTCAAGTTATGGCATGCGTTGCGAGCCTTGTCGCGCAGGGTTTCGCCGTCGGCGAGGGATCGTATCGGGTCATCGCCATTGGGGCCGTCGTAACTCGGGTTCCGGAGTGTGAATTGGCGTCTCGTTCGCTCGCCCGTGCCAGGTATAATCCAAGTTCCATTGCGCAGTTTCTGTCATTGCGGAGGCATCGCGTTAGCATAGTGAGGTCCTCGAGTACTTGCTAAGTTGGCAGGGGCGCGATGGAATGACGGAGGAGAAGGGCGAAAGAGCCATCCAAGTCGTACTACCGCCGAGAACGACGGTGCTTATGAGGGGACCCATTGAGTCCAAATTGGGAGGGAAACTTACGCTGCGGGTTGGCCGTCTAGTCCGGCGTGGCGATGTGGGCGTGGTTGTGCTCGTCATCGTTGCGCCGCCAGTACTACTGCCACTATCATTACCACTACCACCACTGGTACTCGTACTGCTCTTGGAGGCACGGCTAGTACTGGCGTTGCCGTTCGTGTCTCGGGTTGTTGCTTCCAGCCGTCTGTTCCTCTGCTTACGGGCTTCTTCCTAGAGGCGCGCTTTCGGTATGGGCATCAGCATCGTCGCGAAATAGCTAGCGGTCTTGCTAGAAGCGTAAGATCAGAAAGAAACCTGGATGTAAGTATACGCTGCTACAGAGAGAGCGGTAGGGATGTGGATGTGGATGTGGATGTGGATGTGGATCTCCGGATAGTTAGTTCCGCACTGGCGTGGATTAGTACCTCCTATAGGCTAGAGGTAGTACGAATCTGAGGATAAAAGAACAAGAAGTAGAAGCGTTATACCAAGACAACTTGAAGACACAACTCGAATATTAGGTAGGTAGCTACCGTACCTATCTTAGTAGGTATTTAGGTAATGTTACCTGTGCGCATGAGAGGACGGGCTGAATATCATCTGCTATATGTAGTGGTAGCCTGTAGGAGGTACCTAGATATTGTGAGATGCGTTACTACTGTAACTTACAGGGGGATGCAGGTTGCGATGGCGTGGATAGCTGTGTTGGGAGAGTGCAGCTCCCCCCTGCTGACCTCTGGCGTCATCCCGCATTTAAAGCGCACGGGCAGTGTCTAATACAGGTGATCATCACCCGGTTAGTACATCTGTAGTGAACATCTGTACATCTGTACATTACAACCACTTCATTCCTCCAAACCTCATCACAAACGCTGTTCACATGTTATCCTATCATCCTCTTCTCCATACAGAGCCCTCTGAGAGGGCAATATTACTCAAATGATGAAAGCAGCACAGAAAGCTAAATGAAATTGTCTGATTAGATAGGCCCTTGTAGTTTAGTTACAACTCCCAATATACGCCGCAGTTTCCAACTCAGTCTTGTACCTTGTAAACGACAGATCAGGTTCTCCCACATTCAGTCCACGAAGCAACGACAGTATACTCGCAAAGGCCGTACACCCCAGCCAGAGCTGAAGATGGCGAATCTCCCCTCTCAACACCCAAACCTAGCTCTCCACCTAACCGACCGCGCCCTCACGCCTCTCATAACATCCAGCCGCGCGCATCAACACCTCGAGTCCTTCGCGGCCCTCTCACACACGGCGCTGAACGCCCACGAATCAGCACAACGACTGGGCCTGGGCGCGCTGCAGCGAATAATGGTAGAACACGACGAGGGCCTCGTCCTCCTCCAGACATTCCTAAGCCCGTATCCGACGACATCAATCTCATCACCATCCCCTAACGACCAACCTATAAGCTCTGCGACCGACGTAAACTTGGGCGCCACTGTATCGCAGCTGTCCTCGACAGGCCCACAAGATTCGCGCCCCCGGCCCAGAGCTCACGACAACACCGGGGGCCCTCGCTCTTGCAGCTGAAAGCCGCGGTGCCAGACCAGCATCCATTACCACAGCGCACCTTCGCGGCAGCATAGCCGACGACGACGACAACGACGATGAGCAGCACGACCAACCCATTTTCCTAGGAGACAACCCAGAAATCGACGATGAGGATGAGAATCCAAACGCACCGCCCATGCTGGTAGGTATTGTGGTAGGGGTGCACTCGGACGAGGCTATCGAGGTGCTTCGGGCAGCGGCGAGGCTGGAGCGTGTCGGCCGCGAGATACAGGGACGGTGGTCTGAGTTGCAGGGCCTGAGCCCTGCTCCTCGAGGGCCGGTAAGAATGGATGAACCGCAAGGAGATGATGCTGCGGACTGAGCGGATAAATTGTGTCTGAGATCAGGAATCCTGTCTATGGCCCGATGCTCGACCGAGCAGGAGCAAACGCGGGCCTAGCAAAAGCAGATCTAGCACAAGAAGCAGAAGGCCCCAGCTACGGATGATATAGGCACGGAATCTCAGAAGGAAGATGCCGATCCAATCCACCTATTCTCCATCAGCGAGGTCCGGGAACTTACTAAATATGCTTAGGTCATCACTCTGAAGCGTGATCGGTTGGTCAGCCCCAGTAAGAACGTTCGGTGCAACATTGTTCATCATAGCTGTGATAAAGGCGGGAGCCAGAGGGAATAGTTGGGTCTAACCGATCCCTCATCAGCACCAACTACGCGAACGTAGTGCTTTCAACGTCGGTCGATGCTATCGCTGAGAGGTCTTAGAAATATACTACGTACATATGTGGGCAAATTGTCCTTCAAAATACCTCGGGATACATGGCACACCGGTTTACAAATGACCAAATAAAAACCATATACTCTTCACGAGCGGGTTCGCTATTTTTTATTTCTCTTTGAAGGTTTTATCTTAGCTCCTGTCTATAAATCTCGCGTTCTGCGGTATCTGCAGAGTCTCATAAAATATGCATCACAGTTGGTATCACTAATTTTTGCGCTTAAATGATCTGCTGGAATGCACGGTTGATAGGCGAACGGATGTTAGGCACATCCTTCCAGAAATCGACGGTGGCAACAGCACGCTTAGAGATACCCTCGGGTGTGAATTCAAACTTCTGTTTATGATATTAGCATTCAGATCTTAAAGAGTTGGGACATCTCGAACTTGCCTTGTAGACGTCTAGGTAGGCACCAGAGGCACCGAACCGGTTTAGACCAAATTGCTCGTGTGTATATCGCTCCCAACCCATTGTGCTCATGACCTCAACAGATAGAGACGGGATGCCGTCAGGGAGAACGCTGAGCCTGTACTCCTTGGATTGCGCGTCAAAGGCCTCAAAGCAAGGAATAGAGACAACGCGAGCCTTGATGTTGTGCTTCTCAGCCAAGTACTTGACGGCATCGATGCAAATACAGATTTCGGAACCGGTCGAGACAAGTGTGATCTGGGCACCCTCAGCCTCGTGCAATACATAACCGCCCTTAATAGCCTTCTCGATAGTCGAGCCCTCCAGCTGAGGCAGGTTCTGCCGTGAGAGAGCAATGATGCTTGGTGTGTGTTTCGAGGTCAAAGCGACGTAGTATGCAGCCGAGGTCTCGTTACCGTCGGCAGGCCGCCAGACCAGGGTGTTGGGCAGCGCACGGAAATGGGCGAGGGTCTCAATAGGCTGGTGAGTAGGACCGTCCTCACCGAGACCAATAGAGTCGTGGGTAGCGACCCAGATGAGACGCTCCTGGGCCAAAGCGGATAGACGAACAGCACCGGCAGCGTATGAGACAAAGTTCAAGAAAGTACCTCCGAAGGGGAGAAGGGTACCGTAAGCAGCGATACCGTTCATGATAGCGCCCATAGCGTGCTCACGCACACCGTAACGAATGTAGCGACCAGCATATGTACCCAGACCAGTCGAGGGTGGCTGGAAGTCATTGGCGGTCTTCCATCGGGTCAAGTTGGAGCCAGTCAAGTCGGCAGATCCACCGATGAGCTCGGGAAGGACGCCCTCAATCTTGGAGAGAACGGTCTCAGAGAGCTTTCTTGATGCTATCGCGGGGTCGCTAGGGGTGTAGACAGGGAGGTGCTTCTCCCATCCTTCGGGGAGGTCCCTCTTTACACGACGAACGAGGTCGTCGGCCTCGGCCTTATACTTGCCAGCGTAGTCGGCGAACAGCTTGTTCCACTCCTCTTCGGCGGCGGCACCCTCAGCAGAGTGCTTGTGGTATAGATCGTAAACTTCCTGAGGGACGACGAAGCTCTCCTCGGGGTTGAAGCCGAATTTCTTCTTGAGCTGCTTGATGTCATCAGCCTTGAGGGCTGCACCGTGAACGCTGTGGGTGCCCTGGTTGAGTGAACCGAAACCAATGGTAGTCTTCAGCTTGATCAGTGTAGGCTTGTCCTTAACAGACTGAGCTTCGCGGATCGCCTTCTCAATGCCCTCAAGGTCGTTGTCACCGTCGTGGATGACGAGGACCTGCCAGCCGTAGGCTTCGTATCGCTTCACGACGTCCTCGGTAAAGGCAACGTTGGTGTCACCATCAATGGTGATATGGTTGTCATCCCAGATGGCGATCAGGTTGCCGAGCTGCAGGTGACCAGCCAGAGAGCTAGCTTCAGAAGAAACACCCTCCATCAAGCAGCCATCACCCAAGAAGGAATATGTGTAGTTGTCGATGACCTTGTAGCCATCCTTGTTGAAGTTGGCAGCGGTCTGAGCCTCGGCTATTGCAAGACCAACAGCATTGGAGATACCCTGACCAAGGGGGCCGGTGGTGACCTCAACACCGGGGGTATCGTGGGACTCGGGGTGACCGGCACATATGCTGTCGACTGTCTGTAGTTTCGGTTAATTATTGCTCTACTTGCCTCAACTGAAAGGTTGGGGAAACGTACTCGGAAAGCCTTGATATCATCCAGGGAGACACCATAGCCGAATAGGTGGAGGATGGCATATTGAAGCATGCAGCCGTGACCGTTGCTGTACAAATGGTCAGCTTTGCTACGGGCGCCACCAGGTATTAATCAATAGTGGTAGCTTACGAGAGGACAAATCGATCGCGGCCGACCCAATCGGGGTTCTTAGGGTTAAATTTCATGAATTTGTTGAAAAGGACGTGAGCAACAGGTGCCATGCCCCTAGAGCTGTGTAAGCCATGTTGTCTGTATGAGGATATTATCGAGCAGCGGCTTACATAGGCGCACCCGGATGGCCTGAGTTGGCATGGGCGGTAGCATCAGCCTATAAATGTCAATGATGTCAGTTAATTTTCGCTATGTTTCCGCTTGAGGCCAAAGAATTTGCGGGGAAATTGAGCTGGGAGCGGTTTCGTGATGGAGGGGGTAGCAAAGCAAAACAGCAGAGACGAAGCAGAGCGGGGGCGGGGTTCTTACCGCAAGGATGCGGATGGTGTTGATGGCAAGCCAGTCTGTCTCTGTGTACCCCATGATTGCAGATTTATTCAAACGATCTGTTGTCTATAATCAATGGAAGAAGGGGAAGAGAGAATATGTGAGTGTGAGAAGGGGAAATAACAAGAGAGGTAGGTAGGGGAGGAGGGAAAAGTTGTTTCTGCATATGAGAGATGGGAGGCGGAAGGTGGGAGGTGGGAGGTGGGTTAAGGATGCCTTCTCCTCTGACACGATTAGTGAGATCGTCAGGTGGGGTTGTTTCCGTTGTTTCCAGTAACCTACCTACACTACACCTACCTAGGCACCTAAGGTAGGTACCTGGTTACTAGGATAGATAGGTAAGTACCAACCTACCTATCCTCATCCAGCACGAGCGGCTACAGCTATCTACAGTACCTATCTAAGAAAATAGTTAAGCCTGCAGGTGCGTACTAAGGTACTATACTACGTATGTATACAACCGCACTACTACAAGCTCCCTGTCGTGCACTTAGTAAGGTACAATCTAGCGGCTCAACGTAGTGGCGTCGTAAAACCCGTTGCCACCAGCTCAGTCAACCAAACCAGTGAACAGCACCACAATATTTACGTCACGAACCCATATTATCTACCGGATCGCGACCACTACATATGTCCTAAACAGACATCTACAGTAGATAGGCTACCTATCTGTATTTTTTTTTCCTTCGCCCCTTTTTCGTACGATTCAGTAGTATCACGAATTTGCTCTCAAACAGGAACATTTGTCCGTCTGAGCCATCCCTAGGTACTCAACAATTTCCATTTCACGAGTAGCCTACGTATGGACTTACTACAGATTCGAGACAAAATCATTTTCATCGCAACGGCTCTCTGCAAAAATTCCAAATATCTGCGTTCTTTCTGTCAATTTCGTATAGAGCCAGTATGCATTGGATTATATGATCAAAGGACTACCTGTTAAGCAGGTACATAAACCGTCTTTTGAAGCCTAGTCACGTCTAGCTAACGTTACGTGCTGCGAATGATAACCTCGCTGTATATTTGCTATCGTTACCAAGGTTGAAGGTGGTCCCTTCGCGGCCGTCTACTCACATCTAGGTTAGAAACACGGCAAGACCGGGTTTGCGACCATTTGTTACTTACACTCCGAAACAAAGTGTTACATGTGCCGCGCGCATGTCCTTTACCTAGTCTAGCACCGGACCAAGTCTAACAACGGTAATCCCGAGTTATCCTATCTACCTATGTTACTGAGATACATACCCAGAGACAAGTCATTGACCTTCTGCAATTTTTTATTTTACGGACTGCCTGACTAGCCACTCGTACGCTCAGCCTTAAACTACCTACTGGTAGTCTACTAAATTAGATCCTATGCCGTACCCACGTGTTGAAAAGTTGAATCTAATGGAGAACTACCTCTTAGTAAGAGCCTATTGGGAGGGGCTCCTCCGAATACTGCGCGCTGTATTTTGATTTAGCCTAAAATGTTCAGGTACCTACTTAGGTATATTGTCTACGTGCGATGCTGCTGGATAAGAGGTATTTACAAGGCCGGTGTCGCTGATGATATTTGGGGGTCGCCAAGCAATGGTTTCAGTGTCTGCGATTACTCGATAGAACAAAGCTACAGTCAACCAAGGTCCAAACCAACGTAGGGTAGCGAATCAAGAGTGAAGGATTAATACTTGTCCTAAGCCAAACCGTAGTTGCGAAAGCGTGCTGACGGTCGGTGGGTGATGGATGGTAGGCGCACGAATGGTATCTTGTACCCACACATCCATACTATCTCTTTAAGTCGAATGCCGAGATACTTCCTATGTCCATTGCCATCTTGAACCAAGAAAGGAGAAAAAGAAAAGAAAACCCCCTATGTATTTACAACTCCGAGGAAGTTGGTTGCCGCGAGGAAATGGATATCCCGTGTGTCAGACTACCCTTTGTTATCAGCGCGATTTTATTGCATCAGAGGGATCCAATACCCGAGTCTCACTGCCGAGTTCCAATTCCAGAGAGCTCATGAGCAATTTCGCCATATGCGGCTTTTAAAAGGGTGAAGCAGTTGAGAAGCACTACAGTTAGGGTGCTTTTACGGATGACTAAACGTCGGGAAATAGACTGACAGCGTTCTACGTTTCCTGTTGATAAATATGGTTTATTGCCAGAAGTGATACACTATGGTTGGAGAAACCAGGTGCAATTTGAACAATTATGCCTGTCACGATTCGACTCGCACATCAACACCTCCCGAGTAGATCATGTTGACGAGTGCCCCGCCTTTACACATATAGACAGACCTAGGCGTCACGAACATTCTCACCAGGGATAAACAATATTGGGACAACTCGATTTCTTAATCGTATAAGGAAAATATGTAAATTGTTGTTTTTACAATATTAATTGCTGCGTGAACGGGTTCCGAGTATGATGCTGCGTGGCACAACACTGTGGATTTTTTAGATTCGCTAAAATAAAATAAAAAGCCGAATCTAAAAAACTTCAAACTTACAACGTTCACAAATTCTTAGATCGAACCTAGTGGCATTTGGCATTTGAAGCACCCATATCTTATTCAAAGCCTTTTGTTGCATGAGCTCGGAACCTGCAACATACCAAACAGGGTAACTGATTAAGTACACACCATCAAATTGAGAATGGCTGGCAAAAAACAGCCAGCACCCTCAAAAGGAGGAGCAGCAAAATCCACCAATTCAATATCATCGCGCACATCATCCAGAAACCAGAAACCAGGTTCACAACAAGCCGCAACACAAACAATAGAAAAGGGAGAATCGGAAGAAGAGCTAAGCCGCCAACAGACCCTCCTAAACGTTTTCAGCAACACGTTCCGCGACGTGCTCGGTGCAGAGGACTTCAGCTCCCAGCTCCAAGAGCTTAAGGCAGCTCTCTTCAACCGCGACTTTGAGGGCGCCTTTGCGCGCGAGGCGGCGCTGGACGTGTATGCGGCGCGCTGGTCGCCCACGCGCGCGCTATGTTACAGCCAGGTTCTACGCGGGCTCGATTCACATCTGAAGAGCCTTGCGAGCAATACTTCTGCCTGTGGAGACCGTTCACATCACAGCCCAGGAGACAATAGCACTCAAAAAGGGGAAGACAAGCATGAGACTAGGAATCCTCCCGGTCGTGGAGGTCAGGATGAAAGTATTGCCAAGGACGAGACAGAGTCTAAAGATTCAGAAGAGCCGGAGGCATCACCTGTAACGATAAAGAAAGGAGACAGCGAAAGAGAAGAGGAGACCCAGCCCCTTAAAATCCTCGCGATAGGTGGTGGTGCAGCCGAGATCGTCGCCTTCGCAGACTACATATCCAGCCACAACGCCAGCACCACATCTACACGAGTAGAAGTAACACTCCTCGATATCGGGCCTTGGGGTTCCATAATCCAAAGGCTCCAAACCGCCCTAACAACCACGCCCCCAATATCCCGCTACGCAAACACGGCAGCGCGAGAGGCGAACAAGCCGCTCGTCGCATCAACATCATTCCAGTCAAACTTCGCGCAAAAAGACATCCTATCACTAAACCAAGAGGAACTCATGACGCTCATCTCAGGACCAGACAACAACCCCATACTGATAACCCTCCTCTTCACGCTCAACGAGCTCTACACAATCAGCGGAATAAAGCGCACAACCACCTTCCTCAATCTTCTCTCCGCCCTCGTGCCTCGGGGGACCTTGCTCCTCGTGATCGACAGTCCGGGGAGCTACTCCGAGGCCGCAGTAGGCAAAGAAGCAAAGCGCTATCCGATGCAATGGCTGCTAGACCACACACTTGTCCCCCCTCCCTCAGACTCCAGGCAGAAGTCAGGGGACGGCCAGGAGAACGGGGTCCCAAAACCGGACCTCAAATGGGAAAAGATAGAATCCGACGACTCCGTCTGGTTCCGCGTCGCCGAGGGCCTACGTTACCCAATCCCGCTAGAGAACATGCGGTATCAGATGCATCTATACTGCGCGTCTATCAACAGACCATAACACTAAGCATAGAAAATACCAACAATTTCTCACCGAGCTCTCTCAAAGTTCTAAGCTACCACGTAGATACCGGGATAGTAGATAAAATACATATATCTACAAAGCGCAAATGGCCTACAATGATAGTAATAACTTCTTCCCATCCCATTTTCTCATCTAATTAGATCAACCTTAGGACACTAAAACCCTAACAATTCCAACACAACGACCCTGGTATAGTACATTACGCTGCTTTGCCCCCAGGATATTGAACTACTATTTTGTTACGGTATAAGCAGATAGGAAGAGCATGTGGATATTTAGTGATTTCAACTTTTTAGACATATCGTTTCAAACACGTGTCTGCGCTTTCCTTTCCTTTTCTATCCTTTCCTGAACACCGAGAACACTCGTAGACCAACGAGTTATGGAGAACGTATTGCTGAATTGCTTCATAGTGACAGTCTCTCATGTTTAAAACTCTTCTTCCCCTCGCCTTCACCGTACACAGTCGTAATGTGGCCCTGGCCGCGTATCTTGTACTTGTAAATCATCAAACCCTCCAAGCCTACAGGACCCCTAGAGTGGATCTTGTTGGTGCTGATGCCGACCTCGGTACCGAAGCCATACCGCATTCCATCGGCAAAGCGCGTCGATGCATTCCAGTAGACGCCTGCCGCATCTACGCTCGACATGAATTTCTCGGCGAGTTCTGACGACGACGTTAGGATCACGTCTGTGTGCTTGGAGCCGTGGGTGTTGATATGTGCGATTGCCTCGTCCGTGTCCGCCACGGCCTTCACCGCTAGGGTCAGGCTGAGGAATTCTGTGTCGAAGTCTGCGTCTGTCGCGTCTTCCAGTTTGGCTGATGACTCTGGCGACAGTTTGCTAGCGAGGAATTCTTTCGTCACCTTGTCGCAGCGGAGTACTACTCCTTTGGTAATCAAGGCGTCGGCTACAGAGGGAAGATGGGTTTCAATTGCAGACTGCTGGACGAGCAGAGTTTCCAAGCTATTGCATGCGGCCGGGTAGCTTGTCTTAGAGTCAACGATGACCTCAGCGGCCATCTTAGGGTCTGTAGACTGCTCGAGGAATATAGAGCATAGACCATCAGCGTGGCCTAGAACGGCGATTTTGGTATTGGTCTTTATGTAGCGAACCAGTTCATTCGACCCTCGCGGGATGACGAGGTCGATGAATTGATCCAGATCTAGTAGTTGGGGAATCACGTCCCTCGTAGTGACTAGCTGGATGGCGTTGTTAGGAACCTGTGTTTTCTCTAAGGCAGCAGAAATAACTTCGGAGATGGCGATGAACGACTCAGTCGACTCCTTGCCTCCTATTTACGAGTCAGTGACTGTCGTAATTGTAACAAAAATACCAATGCAGATGGGCACTACCTTTTAGTATTGCTGCATTGCCCGACTTGACCGCAAGAGATGCGATGTTGGCAATGACCTCGGGGCGGGCTTCAAAGATGATGAGCAGCACGCCGATCGGACACGTAACTCGTGTCATTTCCAACCCATCGTCAAGCTTCGTTCTTAGGGTTATTTTACCAACTGAATGGTAGTTAGCTCACTATCTCAATAGATGCTAAACACCCGGCGCAAGAATGAACAGACGCACCTGGGTCTTCAAGCTCGCGCACATCCAGAATTCCCTTCAGCATATCCTCCCACTTGCCCTTCTTTCCCAGATCTAATCTCGACACTAAGCTCTGACTCAATTGGCCACTCTCAGCAGCCCGCTGTGCAGCCTCAAGGTCTCGAGCATTGGCAGCGAGGATGTCGTCCTTGGCCTCTGAGAGCGCTGCATGGATGGCCGTCAGTGCATCGTTTCTCGCCACCGCAGGGAGAGTTGCGAGAATATGGGATGCGCTCTTGGCATCTCTCGCCGCCTCTGCCGGCGATGCACTCGTCAGCGACATTTTGCTGTCACTACAACTGGAATTCAATTGTTCACTGAAGAATCGGGATGGAGTGATAGGGAGGATATTATTTGATGTCTGGTAGCAGCCGGAGCCGGTCCGAGTCGGCCTGAGTCAAGAAAAACATACTATATAGTACAAAGTGCCCAGATTTTTGTGGCTCCGAAACTCGCAACCGTCACAAGAACACCAAACTCAATCATCACTAAATAGGGTGTGCACACTCATGTGAAATGAGTTGGTAGTGTTAATTTTCTTATACTCATTCTTGTATTCGTCGATTACATGACAAGATATCTATCTACTGCCTGTAACTAGTCATATTTCAATTTTCGTCAATCCGCACGGTAATTACTTAATTAGGTACTATACATATGTAGGCACTATACATACTTAGGTACATTGGTAGATACATCGTAGTGTAAGTGCTGTGCTGTTCATTAGCGCTAGGTAGGTATCCCAATCCAAGATAGTAAACACTAGGTACCTAAGGTACCTAAGGTACCTAAGAGTTGCAAGGGTTAATCCCGCCCCTCTTCAAGTTAAGTTAGCTCACTCTCGCATCGGCTTATATCCTTCTCATACCTAACCTAGGTAGTTTAGGTATATCGTTCGCCATCACTTTTGTGTGCTTGTACACCACGTACTCAACTTTTATTACATCCTTAAAAGCTTCATGGTAGTGAACAAACGTGACGCTTACAATGCTGGTGCTTATCTTAGGTCTAGTCTCCTTTAGAGAGCCATTAAATGCACTTCTAAGAGGTATCCATCAATAACACCAACTTCTATAAGCCAACCTCTAGATTACTTAATTTCTTGACTAGTAGTTGAAGTGCATACAACGACCTACCCTTTCTGTAAGGCAGATACGACATCACATCATTAAACCAAGCAATTGCTCAACGCCTGTGGAAAATACGGTGGTTAGTATTAAGACGGTGTCATATGAATCATTATTAAGCACTGTGGGGGGTTTGTTTATAATACCCTGTACTTCCAGATCCGACAATGTCCAACTCAACTTGAAGAGCATGACTTGCCACCATGATGCTTCATACCCTCGCCCGATTGGCAGTTCTCCAAACACTATATGCCTGGCTTCCACACGTCCAAGCAACTCAATATGGAGAAAACCATGATCCCGTAGAGAAAGACGAGGATCTTGTCGCCGCCCATTTCCCAGATACTGATGACGTGCTTCTCTCTCCGGCATTCCTGGCCCCGCAAGGTGTGCTCCCTGGCTTTAGAGATGGCACAGATGGCCCTACAGACGATGCAACGCTCGGTGCGTAAACCCGTTCCACGGTTTCTAGATACCGGCTTACTGGAGATGGTCAGACAATTATCTGAGATCAGTATCCGCTAAAAACGACTGGGTTAGCTACCACGTAGCAGGTTTTACTTCTGAAGAAGGCCGTTCATTCCCGTACGTACATCTATCGAAAGAGTCGCCAGGATCGCGCGATGAGAGCAACCGGAAGCTTCGGGTTTGGATCCAAGGAGGCGTTCACGGTAATGAGCCGGCTGGGGATCAGGCCGTACTAGCTCTCCTTGGGAAGCTGGCTGCGAACGAAACTTGGGCAACATCGCTTCTCGAGAGAATGGACATAATTCTATTCCCTCGCTATAACCCCGATGGCGTGTCCTATTTTCAACGTGATTTGTCCTCGAACCTCGATCCGAATCGCGAGCATACGAAGCTCGCTCGGCATCAGTCTCGTGAGATCAAGCAGCTATTGAGCTCATTCTCACCTCATATTACCGTTGATATGCACGAGTTTACTGGGACTCGTCTCACAAACGGTCACTATAAGCATGGCAGTAAGAAGGACACATGTTTCATCACTGTTGTATTATCTGCTAATTATGTTTCTCTCAGTGGATGCATTGATCGCGGCTGGCAAAAATCTCAATACCCATGTGGATATTCGGAATATCTCCGAGACTCTTTTCGCGGCTGGTATTGCGAAACGCCTTGAAATTGATGGTTTCCGATGGGAGCCGTATTTCACCACAGCGTCTGGCGGTACTCCCGGGATCACACTCGCAGAGGCTGGAAGTGATGCAAAGGCCGGGCGTAACAACTACGGTTTGATGCAGTCGATAGTCATTCTTAACGAAGTCCGTGGCATCCGTCTTGCAGACCAACACTTCCAGCGACGTGTGTCAACTGCACTCACGATGGTGTCTGCTATCCTTGATATTGCCCTCGAGAATATCGATGAGGTTTATTCTACTGTAAGTTTTCACTTGATTGAAATGGTGGACGACGTGGACTTATCTGATGTAGGTTGAAAACGCGATCGAGAAGTTCATCACTAGTAACGATGACATTATTCTCACCGACTATCCGAACCCTA
Organism: Xylaria hypoxylon; assembly: GCA_902806585.1. Lineage (NCBI taxonomy): Eukaryota > Fungi > Ascomycota > Sordariomycetes > Xylariales > Xylariaceae > Xylaria > Xylaria hypoxylon. The sequence goes on along the minus strand of CADCXB010000018.1, from coordinate 1,885,610 downwards.
CGAATCGCAATATTTCATTCATTGATGTGACAAATGGCAATCTAGTACAACTCCCTGTTAACTGGCTCAGCACGACACCAACGACTGCGAATTTGACCAGAACACGACCAGAAGCGTACCTGATTCCGCGCACGTGGTCAGACCTTGCAATTCGATTACAAGAGTCTGGAGTCATTGTTGAGACTCTCGACTATGAATATCGCGGGACCGTTGAAGCGCTCAAGATCACATCGGCGTCTCCCGCACGAGCGTATTACGAAGGCGCAATTCAAGTCACAGTGACCACCGAGCCGTATCAAAAAGAGGTGCGCCTACCAGTTGGGAGCTTTCTCGTAAGCACAAGGCAGAAGAACGCAGCGCTAGCTTTTGTCACGCTCGAGCCGGAGAACATTGATTCATATGTTCGGTTCAATCTCGTCCCGGTCGAGGCGGGTGACGAATATCCCATTTTCAGGGTACCATCAGCGCCAACTAAACAGATTCGATCAGACGAGATCTAGCTATGGTGTTACAATTTGAAACATAACTAGTAAACAAAATGTGCGCCCAGTATTGATACGAGTGTTAATATGATCTTTTAATTTCAGACGCGTATACCCCTTTAAACCGGCAGCCCTACTTGAATGTCGCAACGCCAATGCATCTTTCTACTTCGTTCTTTTTCTATCATTCTAGAACGACAAAAATATAGACTACTGTCTAGTTATTGATAACTGAGGTGTCTGAAGATTATCCTAGAGTTCCTCATACTTCACTCACCGTACTGACTAATCCAATAATATCCCAAATACTCGCCTTCAGCGCTCCAGTGAAAAACAATTGAGTCTAGGTGTCATATAAGGCTGCGGTAGGAAGAGCTTTGTTCTTTGTCATCTACATCTTTTGTGTCGTCATTATCGCCATCCCCGTCATCAACTCCCACACCGCAGCGCCTCGTTACCACGGCTCGACCCTCCGTCAGCATTTCGCACGAGCAGTTCTATGAAATGTCGGACGGCTGCGCATTCTAATTGCGGAGGAGGCTTGGCTGAGGCTTCTAGATACTTTAGTCGGAGCCAATGAGGTGATTTAGCTACACAACACATGCAGATCAACTTCAATTGTGCTCTCCATCGTGAGGGGTTGCCTTAGGGAGGAGGGGATCTTTTCCTAATGAGAGTCTCACGTACTGCAAGTAATACGTAGTTCGCCGACAGCACCTATCAGAATCGTACGGCGCAAACATTTAGTAAACCGTCTGACCATGTAGACTAGTCGATGCGCTCACCTCACTTCCATGTGAAGTAGGGAGGTCGACGTTTGTGAACGGCGGAGTCGCCCCAAAGCCTTATCTTCCCTCCTCTTCTACCCGTTTTCACACTTCTTTATACTATTCCCGCGTAAAGAGAAGATATCACGTACTACTGCCACCATGAACGACGCTGACCTTTATGTCTCGTTCGGAGAATGTTTCTACGGAGAAGGGCAGATCTCCGACCCGCGGTTTCTTCCTTGTGGCAATGCGGCCGTCGCTGGGACTCAGGCCTGCTGTTTCCAAGGAGACTTCTGCTTGTCTTCGAATGTGTGCTATGATAACGACAGTAGGTCAAGTACAATCTCAAAACGTAGTATCAATACGCATATCACGGTGGAAGCTGACCAAAACAACAGCATCTGTGACGTACATCACTGGGTGCACAGATGCGACGTTCTCGTCGTCCAAGTGCCCGCACAAGGCTGGATATCCCGACCAGCAATGGGTGGCGCTGGCGAGATGTGACGGGAATGACATCGACCTATTCTCGGGGTGTGGCCACCACAAGGACCAGGTCGTGATCAAGCACGAAGACTGCACGTGCGATGCCGCTTCGGCCCTGATCTCGAATCCGGCCAGCGGACAACCTACCCTGAACCAAATCGGGCTGCTGCCAACATCAGCCGGCGGGACAATCTCCTTCAACCCTACAGCGCTCCCGACGGCTACAGCATCTTCGTCTAGTTCAAGCTCCGGAGGCCTCTCTACCGGCGCCAAAGCGGGCATCGGTGTCGGCGTTGGTGTCGGCGTGCCTGTAATAGTGGCGACTATCTTCATGTTTTTCTTCTTACGCCGAAAGAAGACGAGGACTCGGCAGGAACAACAACAACAAAAAGCGCAGCAGCCGCGCTCAGAGCTCCCTCCCGAAGAAGCCCACGACCCAACCAGCCAGATGCATCAGCGCTCTCCGCCCCCAGTGTACAGTCCCGACTCGCAGAACGCGCAGTACGGGTGGCTCCGACACAAGCCCGAGCTCCACGGCGAATCGGCGCACAAGGTCGAGCTTGCGGCGGATACGCACTCGCAGGATAACACCGGCGTGAACAGGATGCATTCGATCCAGAAGACACCGTTTGAGAACTACGCGCCAGACGACTTTGGCGCGGATAGGAGCCAGTGGGGGAGCGAGAGTCCCTCCTTGTCGTTCATTTCGCCTCAAAGCACCGGGAGCACGGAGAAACCGCTGCCAGGGGCCGCCGGCGGTCACCAGAGGACTGGATCGTCCAACATGGATCCTATTTCAGAACATCGATTCGACAACGGGAAGTACTAGTAGTTGCCTGAAGTTTTTGGCCGAGCGACGTCTTCCCGTCAGGAGCATGAGATAGGTATGGCGGACTAACTTCGAAATCATTATCGCAAACTTACATTGCCCCCTTTTCACTTCATCCAGGGTTCTGAACTCGGAGCGAAGTGGTTTATCAAGTTGTATCAATCTCGTGCGTTTCCACCCTGAGCCCCCGTGGCCATATTACTGAGGAGAGCGCAGCCCGTGAAGGGGCAGAATGATCATAAAAATTATGTCAGAACATGATCAAGGCAGTTCAAATGATACGGCGTAGAATCTATATGATCTTTTTTCAGTACAATGAGAATATAAATATATTTATGACGATTATTTCTCCACCATTTCACGATAATTACTGAATTAAAGACTCGAAGATGACCTGGCGGCTGTATTGTAAATCATTCAATTGGTTAAGCGTTGATGCAGCGATATTCTCCTGTTTCTTCTCGGAGTTCTTACTGGGGACTGCGGTATCGCCATGTTGACCCGACGACCACCTATGATGCGATAATATTGACGCTAGCAAATATTTTTCAGACTTGTTTAAGCGCTAAACGCGCCAAGCGTATGCTGGAAACATCGCATAGTAAATCATTCAAATAGGTACATAAGCGGTTCCCTAAAAGTTCGGAGCTGGTAAGATTTGACAGTATGTTTTCCCGCGAAAGACAATATTCAAGAGAGGCGTTTTAAAGTGCTCATCATGCTATTCCTCGGCCTGTCTTTCTTTGCCCTTGGTGTGGCAGCAAAGTGCATACCATCAAGCGGCTCCTCCGTCCAGCTCTTTATAGATTTCGACGGCACTATCGTGACCTCTGATGCCTACACAACCTTGGCAACGGCTGCGTATGCCAGTCTGCCCAGCAACAGCTCAGTCCTGTCGTGGGACGAGATTGAAGAGATATACGGGGAGCGCGCTGATGCCGCTGCCACCGCGCTGCCCGAGCCATCGTCGTTAGCAGGCGCAATTGCATACGCTAACGATGCATCGCTGCGTGATGTGGAAGTATGGTCGTTCAACTGGGTCAAGGGAATGGGCCTCTTCGAGACAGTCGAGGCGGATGAGCTGGTGAAATACGCCCGGAACCAGACATTACGCAGCGGGTGGTGCTCGTTCGCGCGAACGGCGCAAAAGAAGGGCGTGCACATCAATGTCGTCAGCCTCAACTGGTCGCCGTCGTGGGTCCGGCTTGTTCTGCAGGAGGCTTCATCGTGCCCTGATGTGGTCTCGCGCATCGCTACGTATAGTCCCGAGATCCTCCCGCAGGGAGCCCTGCCGTTTTCGCCGTTGAATCATAACGTCTCGCTCTTCTCCGGCGGCGATAAAACGACACTTATAATGAGTCTTCTTAACAAAGTCCCCGCGGCGAAGAAACAGAAGGTCGTCTTCGTGTCTGATGGCGACGCCGATTTGCAGCCACTTTGGGACGCTCCCACGAACGTGGGGATTGTTGCCGGGTATGAGAAAAGCGCCGCTCGGGCATTCAGACAGTATGGCGTGGATATCCGAGAGGCGCGTGAGGGCTGGAAAGGCTTCACGGGTGAGAAAGCTAACACCGTTTATGGCTTTGAGGACTGGGTTGATGTCAAGAGGCTGTTGTGGCCATAAAGCAATAATAGTTACCTAACCGCATTGACCACCTTTTGTATTGCGCCCCATTTGCATGTAATTTCCACCCCCTGAATTCGTGACCCTACTGTAAATATTTGTAAATTACACCAAAACAACCGCGTTTTTTTAAACAAAATGTATAAAGCATATAAAAAGCGTAATAAGCACATATAACAAACTATAAAATATATTATTAATAGTAAAAAACAAGCTACTATAGCTTGTTTATATACCGTTAGCACGTCTACTTTTTTTAAACGGCTTTATAGCATTAAATCACACTTTAAAGCCGTTATATTGCTTTAAAAATTAACTCCTAAGCAAAAGCATATTATAATTAACTAGATTTTTCTTAAAAAAAATACGACTATATGTTATTAAAGTATAAAATAGCTAATTTTACAACCGTAATCTTAAAAGCTAAAAACAACCGCATATTTATAAATAAAACTTAGGTTAACTACTTAATTAGCTACTATAAAAAGGTTTACATTAAAGTTAACTAAGCTATTAAAACTATAAAAGTTAAAAACATAAAAAACGTAACTATTAGCAAGTTTTATAACCTTATTAAATATATATATAAAAAGTATAAAATTTAACTATTAACTAAGTATAATATAAATAAAATAAGTATTTAAAAAAAAAACAATATTTAAAACTATAATAAGCACTAATAAAAACCATAAGGTTTATATTATAAGATTTAAAGCTATTAATTAAGTCACTTTTTTTAAGTATATATATTAAAATAGCAATTATATTACTTTAGTTTATATTTTTAACAGTTATATAATATAAGCGCAATAGTTTAAAAACTACAATATACTTAAATAAAAATATATAGCTTTAAAAAAAAGTTAAAGTAATAAAACAATTATTAATTATTAATTAAATAAAGTCTTTTTATTAAAAACAAAGCTTAAAAGCAATAACTAAAAGTTATTAATTTTAAATAGCTATATAATATATATATATATTAAATTTATATTTAACACCTTTGTTAACAAAGTAATATTATTATATTTACCCCTTTATATAAGTAATAAAATATAGCCCTTTAATATTAATATTTTTTTAGCTTTAAAAACAATATATTAGTTTTATTTATAAAGCTACGCTATATATATATTAAAGGTGGTTTTATATATTAGCATAAAATGCTAATATTTAAAGGGGGCACCTAAGCTATAATAAAAGTGGGCTCACTAATAGTGCTAAAAGCAAAGAATTTATAATAAATAATATTTATTATAAGTAAGGTAATATAAAAAAAAAGGTAGAAGTATATTGCTTATTTAACTAAAATTTTATTTATTAAATATAATAAAAAGTGCTATATATATAAACTATTTTTAGCGCTTAAACCATTTAAAACTCTTAGCTTTATAATAAATTATAATAAAGTTAACCTTAGCTATATAAAACCTCTTTATAAAAAATAAACCCTTATATAAAAAATAACCTCTATAATAAGTTAGTTATAAGGTGTTATTTTAAACTAATTATTTTAATAAGTCCCTTTTTTACTTAGCGTGGTACTAATAAGCTAAAAAAGGTTTTTAGCTTTATATTAATTTTGCTAAAGGTTTTTAAAAGGTTTTTAAAGGTCTTTAGCTTTATATATATATTATTTATAGCTATTATAAGCTATTTATAAATAGCTTATATAGGTATAATATATATGCTATTTATAATAACTATTAGCTTTATTAATAAAGCTATAGCTAAAAGGCTACACCTTTTTTATAAGCACTTATAGTTGCTAATATATTTTAATATGCTTTTTTAATTAAAGTGCTAGCTAATAAGCCTAATATTTACTAGAAATTAGTTTGTTTAATAAATGTTAAAGCTTTAATTAACTTATTAGCTATTATTTTAGTAGTTAAAATATAGCGTATATTTATTAACTAAGTTTTATAAATATTTTTAATAAATTAAAATTTTATAAAAATATATTTAATATATTAATAGTGTTTAAAGTTTTTAATAGTTGCTATAGCTTTTATATTATTACTATATATTATTATAAGCTTTAAAATTAATAGCTAGATTTTATTATAAAGGCCTTTTAATTATTAAGCTTTTTTTATAGCTTTTATAAATGCTATATATTTAGCTTTTAGTATTAAAAAAACTATTATATTAACTTTTTTAGCTTTTTAGCTTATAATAGCTTTAATTATTATAATAATATATTTTTAAGTAAATTTAGCGGTTTTAAGGCATTTAATATAATTATTATTACTAAAAACTATAAATAAATAGCTAAAAGTTTTACTAAAAAAAATAAAGCCTTTTAAATTCTTAAATATTAAAGCTAATTTTATAATGCCTTTTAAATATTTAAATAGCTTTATACTTATTATAAAGTATAGTTTATAAAGGTATTATATATAAGTAGCTAGCTATTAGTAAATAAATATTATATTAAGCTTAATAATTTATATTAAATAGTTTATAGTTTTTATAAGCACTAAATAATAGTAAGCTTTAATAAGTACTAATAAAAACTTATACTTTTTTAGCCTTATAATTTTAAGCTGTAGCAAAATTTTAATAAGTTTAATATTTTTTAATTTTAGCTTTTTTAAAGCTTATTTAATATATTAAAACTATTATAAATATAGCTTATAACTAAGCTTATTATATTTAATTTTAATACTTAAAAACTAAGCTATAAAGCTTTAGTTTTTAATATTATATATAGCATTAATTTTAGTTTTTAAGCTTTAAATATAATAAATATTTAAGCTAATTAATAAGTAGTTATTAATATAAGTTATTATAAAAGTATTAAAAGTTATTTTATAATATATAAAAGCATTATTAATTAAAGGCTTAAAATTTAAGCTTTTTAATAGCTAAAATAATTTTTCTTACTATTATTTAAAAGCTTACTTTAAGCTATATAAAGCTTATAGTAGCTAAAAAACCTACTATAATATAAGCTTATAACTATATTAAACCGCTAATTTTAAATTTTTAAAGTTTTTTAAAATAATTTTTAGGCTTTTTAAAAATTTAATATAAAAAACTTTAATAAGGTTATTATTAAAAAAAGCTTTTATAAAATTAATTTATTTAATTTTTTAGTTTTTAATAGCTGCTAAAGCTAATAAAATTTATTAAATAAGTAAAATAATAATAGTTATAAAAGTTTTTATAAAATTAGTACTAAAAGCTTATTTAAAGCTTTTAATAATAAATTTAGCTTTATATTTAATAATTAATTTTTATTAGTTTAACTTATGTTTTAGCACTTAATAGCTATTTATAAAATATTTTTTAAAGTTTTTAGCAAATAAAAAATAAAAAGCTTTAAATTTTAATAGCTATTAAAATTTAAACCTAATTACTTATAACTATAAAAGACCTTTAGGCGTTTTTAATGCCTGTTTTAATATATTAAGCTTTTTTAAAGCAGCTATAATAATATAAATAATATTTTAAACCACTAAATTTATAAAAAGTTTAATAAAGTTTAAATTTATTAAATTGCTTTTTAAATTATTATTTATTACTTTATATTTTATTTTAAATTTTAATAAAATAAAAAGCAGTTTTATTAAAATAGCTAGATTTAATAAAAAAACAAAAAATATAAGTATTATTACCCCTTTTAAATCTAGTGCTTTAGTAGGTATAGCGCCTTTTAAGTCCTTTATAATAAATAGTTATTAAAGGTGGTTTTATATACTAGCATAAAATGCTAATATCTAAAGGGGCACCTAGGCTACAGTGGAAGTGGGCTCACTAACAGTGCTGGAAGCAAGGAATTTATAGTGGATAATATCCACTATAAGTGAGGTAATATAGGGGAGAAGGTAGGAGTGTATTACTTGCTTAACTAGAATTCTATTTGTTGAATACAGCGGAAGGCGCTGTATATATAGACCATTTCCAGCGCTTAGACCACCTAAAACCCTTGGCTTTACAGTGGATTACAGTGGATTACAGTGGAGTTAACCTCGGCTATACAGGACCCCTTTACAGGGCGGTGAACCCCTATACAGGGGATAACCCCTAAAATAGGTTAGTTGCAGGGCGTTACCCTAGACTGATTACCCTAGTGGGTCCCCCCTTTACTTAGCGTGGTGCTAGTAGGCCAGGGGGGGTCCCTAGCCCTGTATATACGTCACCTGTAGCCACTATAAGCCACCTGTAGGTGGCTTATATAGGTGTAGCATGTACGCCACCTGTAATAACTGCTAGCCTTGCTGGCAGGGCTGCAGCTAAAGGGCTACACCCCCCTTATAAGCACCTATAGTTACTAGTGTATTTTAATAATAGTATATATAACTAAAAGTTATTATTAAAAATAAATTTACTAAAAAGTAAATAGGTTTTAAGTGGGTTTATATTAAGTAAATTTTTTAATAAAAAAGTTTTGCTATTAAAAAAAGCTTTATTTGCTAAAATTAGTATTTTTAACAGCTTTAATATTATAAACTAAATAATTAAGTAATATTTAAATATATAAACTAAGTAGGTATTAGTATTAATTACTATTAAAATCCTAATATATTTAATATATTTAGAGTTACGATATATGGCCTAGGCTGTCCACAAGACCCCTACTAACCCATATAGCGTATCCATATACCATACTAGAGACCAAGCCTTGTAACTTGGTCAATAGACATCTCTTTTGGAGAGGTTTGGTCAATGGGTATGGCATTGTGCGCCAAACCGTCACATTTAGTAAGTTTATAAGCTTTAACTTATAACTTATAAAATATAGTTAATAAGTATTTAAAGCTTATAACTTTATAGCAAATAAAAAAAAGTATATAAAATATTAAATTAAGTTTTAGTTTATTTTATAATAGCTAATAAAAAATTAAATTTTTGTTTATAACCTTTATATAATTAATTAAGTTTATTATAAGCGCTATAATATAACACTAAAAGTATAATAATAACTTAAAAGTTTATAAAGTAGTTTATAAGCAATTAAAAATTACTTTAATAAATTATTTTATTAAGCTATTTTATTTATATATATAAAAGCTAAAGGTATTAAAACTAATACTTTTAACTTATAATTAATTATTAATAAAGCTATTATTTATTTTAGTGTTTAAATTAAAGTAAAAGTAAGCTAAATAATAATTATAGCGGTTTTTTAAACCTTTAAATACTTTTTTTATAATAATATAAATAATAGTTGCTAATTTATTTTTTAATAGTTAAATTTAATAGTAATATATTTTTTATTTTATTAAAATTAAAATATAAAAGGTTTAAAAGTGCGGTATAAGCTTTATAATAAATAAATTACTTATTATAATACTTAAAGCAATAAGTGGATTATTAACTTTAGTAAAGGTTAAATGTTTAATAGCTTTGTTTATAACGTACTTTTTGCAAAAAAAGTCCTTTTTATTAATAGAATTAAAGCTTAAGAGCTTTATAATAATTTTAGCGGTTTTTTTTAGCAATAAAAGCTTTATATGCTTTAGCTTATAATGCTAAAGCATAGTTAATTTTAAAAGCTTAAAAGGTTTAAGTGCTTTTAAAAGTATGCTATTTTTTAGGTTGCTACTTTATAAAAAGTTTTTTTTAATTATAAAAAATAAACTATTTGCTATATTAAAAGTTTTAAGTGTTGTAATGCTTTATAATATTTATAATTTAAAGAATAAGTTGCTTTTTAAGTAATTGCTTTATATTATATTATTATAAATAGTAGGTAGGTATTGTGGTAAATATTAAGAATTGCCTTTTAAGGTAAAATAAAAGCTTAAATTTATAAACTTTAATGTTATTAAAGCGCTGTTTTTACTATTAATTAACTTAAGTTCTTTAAAAGATCTTTTTAACTAGTAATATAACGCTTTAAAAATAATATTAATACTAAATTCTAGTATATATAATATATTTTTTAGCTTAAAAGTGCTATATTTAGTGTTAAAATAATAAGGTTTTAGTTAAATAGTGCTTTTACTATATAGTTTTAGTAGTTTATTAATTATTATTATAAAAAAAATATTTTTTATAAATTTAATATAGGTGTTAAACTAATAAAAGCTATTAGAAATATATATTATATTATTTATATTATATAGCTAAAAAATCTTATAGTGTATATTAAAAAGTTTTAAGTTTATTAATTATATTAAATTAATTTATTAATTAAAAGTTTTTAAAGTAAATAATATTATATTTATTAAAAGTGTAAAAAAAGTAATGGTATAATTTATTAAAAAGGATATATTAGTGGTATTTTTAGTGGAGTTTTTAATAGGTTTAATTAAAGACTTAAGTGGTTTATTAATTTTTTTACTACTTTTATTTTAAAAAGGTTTAAAAAGGTGTTTAAAAGGTTTATTTATTTAGTTAATAATGTTATTAAAAGGTTTTAAATAAAGATTTATTAATTTAATATTATTTTATTAATTTTATAAGGTATTTATTATTAAAAACTTTATTATAATTATAAAAGGTAATTTTATTATAGTTATAATAAATATAAGTATTAATTAAAAGGTTTAAATAATTTGCTATATTTAATTTATTTATATTATATAAAAGTTTTTTAAAGCCTTTAAGTAATTATTATACTAATTAATTTAGTTAATTATAGTATTTTTTTTTGCTAAATAAGTAGTAATATTATTAAATTTAATATTAAAAGTGCTAAAATTAATGCTTTAAAAAAACTTTAAAATATAAAAGGTTTTATAAAAAAGATTTTTAATATTATTATTATTAGGTTTATAAAAAGTTAAAAGTGTTTAAAATATTTTTATAAGGTTATAAATATAAGCTATATTAGCTTATGTTATAAAGTTTAAGTTATTTTATAATAATAATAAAATAATAGCTTAATTAAAGTTATTAAAAGCTTATAATATAATAAGGTTTTTTATAAACATTAAAATTTTTATAGCTTTAAAGATTATAATAAATATTTAAGTTTATTAATTAAAGTTTTTAAGGCCTTTTAAATATTAAGGTTTAAAAAAGTTGTTAATTTTTTTAGCGATTTTTTTATTTAATTACTTTTATATTATAAAAAAAATAATAAAAGTTGCTATAAATTTTTTAATAAAAGCTATAAAAAGGTTTTTAAGAGGTATAAAGTAGTTATTAATATTATAATAAGTTTTTAAGCATTAAATACTAATAGTAATAATATAAATAATAATATTAAATTAATTATTTTAAGCTTATAATTATTATTATAAGTTAGTTTAAAAGCTTTATAAGTTTTATATGCTTTTAATAAGCTTTTATATTTAATTTAATATAAAAAAGTTATTTTTATTATTAAAGGTATTAAATATATTTAAAAAGGTAGCTATTATAATAATTTATAGTGCTAAAAGCACTATAAATAATAATATAAAAAGTGGTATAAAAAAGAAAAATTATTATAATAAAAAATAAATATTTTATATTATAAAAATATTATTATTATTAGTTATATTCCGTTATGCCTATATAATACTATTTAAACCTTAATTTAAATACATTAAGCATTTAGTATGCTTGCCTTTTAACAATTAAAGGTAAAACCGGGAAACCCGGGCGAAAACCCTTTGCTTCCTAGTCGGAATATTATAAAAATAAATAATAATAATAGCTAGTTTTCGCAAAACGTTATATTAGGCTTATAACTTATTAAAAGTGGTTTTATATACTAGTATAAAATATTATTATTATTAGTTATATTCCGTTATGCCTATATAATACTATTTAAACCTTGATTTAAATATATTAAGCATCTAGTACGCTTGCTTTTTAACAATTAAAGGTAAAACCGGGGAACCTAGGCAAAAACCTTTTGCTTTTTGGTTGGAACGCCCTCAAGGCGTCTACAGTTCCGCTGCGGATCTTTAACTAAGGGCTTTACTGCGCTTTAGTAGTTTTTTGGTTAAAAGAAAATAAAAGAAAAAAAAAAAAAAAAGAAAGAAAAAGTAAAAAAAGGTGCGGCTTTTTAAGCCTTACGTCTTTTTGTTTTATTAGTTACTACTAGCATGCTATTAGCTATAGTTTGCTATTATATCGTCCTTAAAACTTACTTTTTTTGCTTTTGTTGCACTTTTTTGCTTTTTGCTAGTGTTTAAGCTACTTTATATATAGGTAGTAAGCCTTGGGCTAAAAACCAGCGCACTATTTTATAAGCTACTTTTAGGCTGCTTATAGTTTGATTATAGTTTGGGCTAGTAGTAAAAAGGCTGCAAAGCTAAGTAGCTAGGTCGGTTTTTTTTCTTTTGAATTTCGGGCAACATAAAAATTTATATAGCGTTGTTTTTTTGCTTTTTATATAGTTGCAAAAAGGCGTAGCTATATTTAGCACCTTTTTTTAAAAAAAAAAAGCTTTTAGCCTTAACGTCTTTATATAAATTTATAGCAAAGCTAAAGTTTTATATTTTTAAAGTCTATAATAAAAGTTTGCTATGTTTATTAGGCAGGTTTTTTTAGTTTTTTTTAGTAGTTTCTTTATTGCTAAAGTTAATGCCGCTAAGCCTTAGCTTTTTTTCGCTTTATTGTTAGCTTTGTTTTATTTTTTAAGCTAGTGTTTTTTTAAAGCCTTTTTTGTTGTATTTTAGCCTTGCTATTTTTTTACCTACTTTTTTTTTTTTATGCTACTTTTAACTATTTGTTATATGTTTTGTTAGGTTTTTCTTAGTAGTAACTTTACCTGCTTTTGCTTTACTTGCTTTTTGCTTTTGTTTTTAATTATGTTTTTTTTTAAAACCAAATGTTTAACCTCTTTTTAAATAGTTCTTTTTTTGCCTGAAATTACTAACCTGCTTTCAAAATCGCATAACCTAGCATTTAAGTAGGTATAAAAAAGGAGGCAGCTTAGTTTTAACTTTAAAAGGTAAATTAAAGTTGCTTTATATGCTTTTCTAACTACTTTAAGGCATTTTAATTGTTTTTTAGTCAGGTTTTTTGCTATCTTTTTTGCTTGGCTTTTGCTAAGCTTATGCTACGCAAACAAACCGTATATAATTGCGCTTTAAATTACTTTTATATAGATCTTTTTTGCCTTAGGTGCGCTGCACTTTTATATAGTAGCAGTTAATTTTATTAAAGCAAAATTTTAGTGTTTGAGTTTTTGTTAAAGTTTTTTTAGGTAGCAACGCTACTTTAGTTTGCGGTCTAGCTATACCTTTAAAAAGCGTACACTTTTTTTTGGTTCGATTTATATGTTTTTTAGCTAGATTAAAGCAGTATCAACCTTATGCCGTCTTATAAAGTATATTAGTTTACTTTTTGCTAGGTTAAAGTTTATTTTATATTATAATACCTAGCTTTTATATTTTATATATACTTATGCTAAATGCTTGCAGTTTTTTTTTACACTTGGCCTTGCTACTATAAAGTTTATATTATTTGTAAACCTTATTATAACTAGCTTTCTTTTTATTAATTTTTTATATAAAGTAGCTATATATAATAAAAATAATATTAGTAACAATAAGGATTTTTATAGTACGCTTATAGTTAAAACCTTTTTTGCTGCGCTTTTGTTATTAAATAATAATATTGCTATTTATTTTATAAAGTAGCTTTAAAGCTAATTTTAAATTTATTAAAGGAAGCTTTTTTTTTGTAGCACTTTTAGCAGCTTTGTATAATTTACTATATTAAAAGCTTTTAAAATATTTAGCTATAGTAATATTAATATTAAATTATGCTTTTAGCTGCTATAAATTGCTTTTGTTATAGCTTTAATTGCTAGTTTTATAAATTTTTGCGGTTTATTTCTTATTTGTTTTTTTAGTAATAGCATAAACCTTTTTACTGTAGCTAAAATATATATGCTTATTACTTTTTTAATTATTTTGCTTATTATGCTAAGTAGCAAGATTAGCTTGTAGCTACTAAGCTTTTTAAGCTTTTTTAAAGTTTTTTTTAGTTTTGCTAAAATTGCTACAATTGCGTTTTAAAATTATTTTAGGTAATATTTATGCATAAAACTTTGTTAGGTTAATATTGCTATTGCTTTTGCAACTTTTTGCCTATATACCTTTAGAAATCCCATTGGTAGAAGGTTGTCTTTTAGCGCTTTCTAAAGTTTAACTTCTTTTAAAATTTCTTTAATCTTTTTTGTTTTAACTTTTTTTCGTATTTTAAATAGGTGTTTTATAGGCTTTTTTTGCCTTTTTAAGTCTAATAAGTCGATTTTTAGGGTAAAAAAGAACCTAGCCGCTAGCATTTTTGCTTTTTTTATATAAGTAGTTATTTACCTCTTTTTTTTTTTAAGGTTTAAAAGACTTTTTTTTGCTAAAAAGGCTTAGCTTTTAAAGCGCGCTTACTTTTTTAAGGTTTAAAGTTTTAAATTGTTTTTTTAAAGCTTTTGCTACACCTTGTTGCTACTATTTCTGCTATTTTTTGCAGATGATTCGCTTTTGTTTTGCTTTTACTTTAGTTGCTTTTTTTTTTTGGTACTAAAACATAGTTTTATAGCACTTTTTTTCTTTTTTTTTGGCTTTTCTTATAGCTTTTTAGACCTTTTAAGACTACTATAAGGCTGCTTTTTTTATTATAGCCTTTTTTTTTAAAGCTGCTATATTTGCTATTTTAGTTAGTTTTATTATTAAATATTTAATATATTTATTTATATCTGCCGTTATATTAAAACCTTTTAGTACTTATAACCTAAATGCTTTAACCACTACTAGCGCTTTATTTAATATCTTCTAGCTTTAGCTCTTAAGTAGCTAGAAGCCTAATATTAGATCTTTTTTATCGTAAATTTAAAAGCTTTAAAAGGTATAATTAAATCCTGCCTATTTTAAGCTTTTAAGTATTTTTACTAAAAGTTTTTTATTAGCTTATATTAAGTTAATTATATTATTTTTTTTTTACCTTTTAGTAGTTTTTTGCTTTTTTTTCTTTATAATGCTGCTATATAGCGTTTAAAAAGTTAGTTTCTAAGCTTTTGCTAAGCTTAAAATTTTTTCGCAATGCGCTAAAGTTTTTTTTTTTTTGTTTTATAGCAGCAAGTGCATATTTATATTCTTTATAACTATGTTTTGCCTTTAGTTTACCTCTTTTTTAAGCTTAATTATTAAGCTTATTTTGTTTTTACTTAAATTTAGCTTTATATATACTAATTATATAATAGCTAGTTTTTTTTTGTTTGCTAAAAAGAAAGTTGCTTTTGCTTAGTTATATCTAGCTTTTTTTACTTATAAATTACTTGCGATTCACTTGTTAATATATAGTGCTGCATATTTAAAACTAGCATATATTATATTATATCGGCTTAACCTTAGGCAATATAGCTAAAAAAACTTTACTTCTTTTTTTTTTTGTAATAGTAATTTTTGTAGTGCTATTATATCATACTTTTTTAATAATTTAAAAGCTATTGCCGTACACGTTCTTAATTTTGCAGTGTTTTAAAATAAGGCGTTAAATTTTATTAGCTTAAAATAAAGGTGTTTTTTTTATTATTTAGATTTGGTTGCGCTTTTAAAGCAAAAAAAAAAAAAAGCTCTTTTAAGTTTGGTTTAAGTATATTAGCTTCTTTAAAAAAGAAAGCTTATATTTTAGCTTTTAAGGCTATTAAGGCTGCATTTATTGCCTTAAGGCGGCTAAGCTTTAGTGTTGCTAACTAGGTTATTTTTAGTGCTACTAATTAGTATAGTTTTAGTTTTTTTGTAATTAGGCTAAGTACTAATTGTTTTTAAGGTTAAACTTTCTACTAATTACTTTGGTTTTAGTTTGCTAGTTTATGTTTACTTTAGATATAAAACTATGTTAGCTAATATTAGTATGCCTTTTATACTACTGCAATTTAACTCTAAAAAACCTTGCACTTTTTCGAAAAAGCTAAATAGCCTCTTTTATAATTTATACACTTTATTGCTTTTAGTTCGAATTCCTTTTAAGTTAAACACTTTTTTTTTTCGTTTTTATGTGTTACACTACTATATAAAAAGCACCTACTTTTATTTTTATAAAACTTTTTTATATGCTTAAACTTATAACACTTAAAGCACTATATAACTTTTACGTCTTTTAAAAATAGCTTGTAGTTATATATTATTGTTTTCTATATAGCCTTTTTTTAGCATAAAGCTTTTATGGTTTTTATATTAGTATAATATATTAACAAGCTAATATAATAGCTTTTTAAGTTAGCTAGTAAAATTAGGTATATCTTGCTTATGTTAGCTTTATTTTATTTATAAATATTTTAAAAAAGATTTACTAAGTTTATATATATGCTTTAAAATATTTTTATATTAATGCTTTTTATAATTATTATGTAGTTTTTTCTAGTTTTCGTTACACCTTTACTAAACGCTTATTTTACTTATAAGTTGGCTTGTTTATATTATATTGCTTTTTTTTTAAATATAACTACTATATTTTCGCTTGGCAGTTTTTTCGCTGTAATTGCTTCTGCTATTTTAATTGCTGTATTTATTGCTTTTACTATTTCTTCGGCTGTATGCGCTACAAAAGCTAAATTAGGTTTAGCTTATATTAAAACTTTGTAATTATGTTAAATAAAAAATATTGCGCGATTTAAGAGCGCTAAAAAGCTGATTGCTAAGTAGTTTGTAGCTAATACTATAATTGCTTAGGTTTAATTAGCAATAAGTATACTGCTTTTTTTTAGTTTGCATATTGCTGCATGTAATTTGTTAATATTTTGTTTAATAGCTAGGTTGTTTTAAGCTTTTTTTTTTTTTTTTTTGCGTTTTAACGCAAAGGTTTTCCGCTAAGCCTTTAGCATATTCTTTATTAGTGCCTCTACATCTAGGAATTTCTTTTAACTAATAAAAACTGCTAAAAATTGCATCTATTTTTTTATCTTATTCTTTTTTTGCTTTGCTTTTTTGCTTGCTTCGCTGTTGTTTTGCTATTAAAGCGACCTTTTAGTGCTAAGGCCCGCAATTAAGTGGTATAGAGACTGCTTTAACCCTTTTGCGCTACCGTTTAGCACCATTAGGTCCGCTACACCTTGCGCCATGTCTTTAGGTCTAATACGACTGCGTTTCCAAGTGCTTTCACCCCTTAAAAAGCAGTATATTTAAATTATTTAATATAAAAAGCAAAGCCTAAAAAGTTATTAATGTTTCAAACTTTATATATAGTTTTCAGTATAAAATATTAATATTTAAAAAAAGCACTTAGGCTATAATAAAAATAAGCTTATTAATAGTGTTAAAAGCAAAGAATTTATAATAAATAATATTTATTATAAATAAAGTAATATAAAAAAAAAGGTAAAAATATATTATTTATTTAATTAAAATTTTATTTGTTAAATATAGCAAAAAGTATTATATATATAAATTATTTTTAATGTTTAAACTACTTAAAACCTTTAACTTTATAGTAAATTATAATAAAATTAACTTTAATTATATAAAACCTTTTTATAAAAGGTAAACCCTTATATAAAAGATAACCTTTACAATAGGTTAATTATAAAGTGTTACTTTAAACTAATTACTTTAGTAGGTCCCCTTTTTACTTAGCGTGGTGCTAATGGGCCAAGGGGGGTCTTTAGCCTTATATTAACCTTGCTAAGGGTTTTTAAGGGGTCCTTAAGGGTTTTAGCCCTATATATATGTTACTTATAGCTACTATAAGCTACTTATAGGTGGCTTATATAGGTGTAGCATATACGCCACCTATAATAACTGCTAGCCTTGCTAGCAAGGCTATAGCTAGGGGGCTACACCCCCTTTATAAGCACCTATAATTACTAGTGTATTTTAACAATATATTATAACAGCGCTAATTTATAAACAACAAATACTAAAAACATATTACTATGCTTATAAAAAAGCCTTTACGCTTTTAAATATATATATAAGCTAAAAAAAAAGCAATTTATATTTATTAAATCGTAAATTTAGCCTTATTAAACCTTTTAACGCCTTAAAAAACTTGTTGCTACTTTATACGCCTAACTTAAAGTTTTTTATGCTTTTAAAACAATTTTATATAACTTTAAAAAAAACAGCAAATATATTAAAAGCTATTTATTAAATATAAGCGATGTTATATAAAGTGGTTTAATTAATGTATTTATATATGTTATTATTATATATTATATATAATTATAACCGCGTATTTAATATAAAACCTAAATATAACTAACTTAAAAAGGTGTTTAAAGGTACACCTTTTTATTGCTAGTGATTTAACTTAATATAATATTATCTTTTATATTTAATATACCTTTTTAAAAATTACTTTTTAAAAAAGGATTTTTACTTTTAACTATTAGTTATTTATTAATCTATTTTTTTTTTAATTAAAGAGTTTTTTAATAGATTTTAATTGTTATTATATATTTTTTAAGGTTTTTTTTGTTTTTAAGACTTTTTAATATTAATAAGGCTTAATTATATTAAAAAGGTTTTTTATTTTTTTTTAAAAGTGCTTTAATTAAACTATTTGCAATTATATTATTTATAAAAATGTATTTTATTTATAAGGTTTAATTTAAAACTTTTTAATATAATTAATAATTATAAATATTAATATAGCAAAGCTTAGTTTAAAAAACGGCGGTATTTTTAGTTATTAAACTAATAGTTTGCTAGTTATTATACTAAATTTAAATTTATTTGTTATTTAGTGTAACATTTAGTTTTTTAATTAATTAATTAATAAATATAGCTTTTTTAGCAGCTTACGCAAAAGCAAATAGCTTAGCTTTTATAATTAATATAATAATAGTGTTTTATTTATTAGCTTTTTATTTAATGACTTTATTAAATAATATTATTATATAAGCTTAAAAGCTTTTTTAATTAATAATATTATTAATAAACAAAAAGTTGCTAGCTATAATAAATTTATTTTTGTTTTTAAATTATAAAGTATAATATTAAGTTTAAAGTAAATACTTAAGGAATTAATTAGCTATATTATAATGCTTTAGTTTTAAATTAACATGTTTTACCACCATGTGATAAATACCACCATGTGATAAAACTTTTAAAACTTATTTTTATTATATATTAAAAAAATAACTATAATATAACAAAATTAATTTAAATTAATTAAAATCTTTTTTATTAAACGTTTTTATTTTTATTATATATATTTACGTATTATAACTAATATTGTTATATATATTATAATAGCGCGCACGCTTAGCTACTTTTATTTAATAACCACTACTTTTACTATTTTTTTAATTTATTAAACTATTATTTTCTTTAAAAACTTAAAAATTTATTTTTTTAATTAAAGTTAGTATTTTTTTAGCTTATAATCGCTTATTTTTTATTTTATAATATTTATTAAATATATAATTAGTTTTTTTAAGCTTAGTAATTTTATTTAAAATTAAAGTTTACTTATATATTAATAAATATATAGCTTTAAATAAAAAGGTTATAATATTAAAAATTTTAGTTAAAAAGCTATTTTAATATTTTTAAATATAATTTTTTAAATAAATTATTTATATAATAACTTTTTTAATATTAATAAATGTTATTAAAAACATAATAATAAAAAGTAATTTAAAAAGTAATAATAATATAAAGGTAATTAGTTTACTTTTAAGCTTTAAAATAATAATATTTAAATTAAATAAAATAAAGCTAGTAGTTTTAAACTTAAATATAATATTTTTAAACGTTATTACTTAAATATAAGCTTTAAAAAACACAAGTAAAAAGTTCTCCTTTAAAATATAAGTTATATTAGTTTATATAATATTACTAATTTTAATATTATATGTTTAAATTTAATGCACTGGTTAACATGACTGTTATTACCTGCATATATAAGCGATTGTTTTTAACACTCCCTTTACGCTGTATACGCTCCACAACATATACGGGGCCTCCATCCGAAGGCGCGGCTAATTGACTCTGGTGAGTATAGGACTCGAACCGCCAGTCTTAGTGGCTAATTGACTCCGGTGAGTCTAGGGCTTGAACTGGCAGTCTTAGCGTTGCGTGTGTTCCGGAGAACAGAGAGGTGTGATTAGCACTTATACCGCTAGGCTAACGAACAACGCTAGCTACCATGTTTAAATCTGATGCACCGGTTAAACATAACCGTTATTACCTACGTATATAAGCGACTGTTTTTAACATTATATACCTTTTTTAACAAGCTAAAATATAAAACATTTAAAGGTTAAAGCTTATAAAAAAAGTATATAGGCATTATTTTAGTAATAATTTTTAAATATTTTTAAATAATAACTTATATAACTATTAAAAATAAAAAAGCGTTTTATACCTATTAAATATAAGTAAATATATATATTAAAATACTTAATTTATTTTAAATTAAATTTATTATTAACTTAGTTATTATTTAAGATTATAATTTACTAATTAAATAATAAAAAGCTATTATAATACTAAAAAATAAAATAAGTTTTTTTTTTTAAAATAATAAAAAGCAACATTATTTAACTTTAAAAATTAATTATATAAATAGCTATAAACTAATTTTAATTACTTTATTAAGCTTACTTAAATTTATTTTGCTTTTTTATATTTATTATAACTATATTAGTTATAATTATATTTATTATAAACTTTATTTTATTAAAATTATATATATATTTTTTTATAATATTTTTACGCTTAATAATCTTTTTTATATATTTATAATATATATTATTGTTAAAATACACTGGCAACTGCAGGTGCTTATAAGGGGGGTGTAGCCCCCTAGCTGCAGCCCTGCCAGCAAGGCTAGCAGTTATTACAGGTGGCGTACATGCCACACCTGTATAAGCCACCTACAGGTGGCTTATAGTGGCTACAGGTGACGTATATACAGTGCTAAGGACCCCTAGGGACCCCCTAGGGACCCCTAGCAAAGTTGATACAGGGCTAAGGACCCCCCTGGCCTCTTAGCACCACGCTAAGTAAAAAGGGGACCCACTAGGGTAATCAGTCTAAGGTAACGCCCTACAACTAACCTATTATAGGAGTTATCCTTTATATAAAGGTTCATTCCTTATAAAAAAGTCTTATATAGCTAAGGTTAACTCCACTATAATCCACTATAATCTACTATAAAGCCAAAGGTTTTAAGTAGTCCAAGCGCTAAAAATAGTCTATATATACAGCGCTTTCCGCTATATTCAACAAATAAAATTCTAGTCAAGCAAACAATACACTCTCACCTTCTCCCCTATATTACCTCACTTATAGTAAATATTATCCACTATAAATTCCTTACTTCCAACACTATTAATAAGCCCACTTCCACTATAGCCTAAGTGCCCTTTTAAATATTAGCATTTTATACTAGTATATAAAACCACCTTTAATAAGTTATAAGCCTAGCATAACATTTTACTAAAACTAGCTATCACTACTATTTACCTCTATAATATAAAGCATTTATCCCTTATTATAGCAATCCCTCCCCTTTATACCACTCTCCATACTATTATTTATAGTGCTTTTAGCACTATAAATCACTATAATAACTACCTTTTTAAACGCACTTAATACCTCTAATAATAAAAATAACTCCTTTATATTAAACTAAATATAAAAGCTTATTAAAAGTATACAAAGCTTATAAAACTTTTAAACTAGCTTATAATAACAACTACAAGCTTAAAATAACTAATTTAATACCGCTATTTGCGCTATTACCACTAGTATTTAACGCTTAAAAACCTATTACAACGCTAGCAACCGCTTTATACCCCTTAAAAACACCTTTACAGCCTTTACTAAAGAGCTTATAGCAACCTTTACTGCCTTTTTTATAATTTAAAGGCAATTAAGTAAAAAAATCGCTAAAAAAATCAACAACTTCTTTAAACCTTAGCGCTTAAAAGGCCTTAAAAACTTTAATTAATAGACTTAAATACTTACTATAGTCTTTAAAGCTATAAAGATTTTAACGTTTATAAAAGACCTTACTATATTATAGGCTTTTAACAACCTTAATCAAGCCATTATTTTACTACTATTATAAGACAGCTTAGGCCTTATAGCACAAGCTAATATAGCTTATATTTACAACCTTATAAAAGCATTTTAAACACTTTTAACTTTTTATAAACTTAATAACAACAACATTAAAAATCTTTTTTATAAAGCTTTTTATACCTTAAAATTTTTTTGGGGCACTAATTTTAGCACTTTTAACGCTAAATTCAGCAATATTACTACTTATTTAACAAAAAAAAGTACTATAATTAACTAAATCAATTAGTATAATAACTACTTAAAAGCCTTAAAAAACTCCTATATAATATAAATAAATCAAATATAGCAAACTATTTAAACCTTTTAATTAGCACTTACACCTATTATAACTATAGCAAAGTTGCCCTTTATAATTATAATAAAGTTCTTAATAGCAAATACCTTATAAAATCAACAAAATAGTGCCAAATTAACAAATCCTCACCTAAAACCCCCTAACAACACTATTAACTAAGTAAATAAACCCTTTAAACACCCCTTTAAACCCTTTTGAGGTAAAAGTAGTAAAAAAATCGGTAAACTACTTAAATCTCCAACTAAACTTACTAAAAAGTCTACTAAAAATACCGCCAACACATTCTTTTTAGTAAACTACAGCGCTACCCCTTTTACGCCTTTAGTAAACATAATATCATTTACTTTAAAAACCCTTAATTAATAAGTTAATTTAACGCAATTAATAAACTTAAAACCTTTTAGCATATGCTATAAGATTTTTTAGCTATATAATATAAGTAATATAGTATATATTTTTAATAGCTTTTACTAGTTTAACACCTATGTCAAATTTACAAAAAATATTTCTTTTATAATAATAGCTAATAAACTACTAAAATTATATAATAAAAGCACTATTTAGCTAAAACCTTATTATTTTAGCAACAAATACAGCACTTTTAAGCTAAAAAACATACTATATATACTAAAATTTAATATTAACATTATTTCCAAAGCATTACACTACTAATTAAAAAAATCCCTTAAAAAACTTAAGCTAATTAATAGCGAAAGCAGCGCTTTAGCAACGCTAAAGTTTATAGATTTAAGCTTTTATCTTACCTTAAAAAGCGATTTTTAATACCTACTATAATATCTACCTACTACCTATAGCAACATAATACAAAGCAATCACCTAAAAAACAACTCATCTTTTAAATTATAAGTGTTATAAGGCACTACAACGCCTAAAACTTCTAATATAACAAGTGGTTTATCCTTTATAATCAAAAAAACAGTAGATTTAAAGATTCTTAACGTAATTAAAAGCAACCTCTTATAAAATAGCAACCTAAAAAGTAGCACACCCTTAAAAGCATATAAACCTTTTAAGCTTTTAAAATCAGCTATACTTTAGCACTACAAGCTAAAGCATATAAAGCTTTTACTGCTAAAAAAAACCGCTAAAATCACTACAAAGCTCCTAAGCTTTAATTCTATTAATAAAAAAGACTTTTTTTGCAAAAAGTGCGCTATAAACAAAGCTACTAAACACTTAACTTTTACTAAAGTTAGCAATCTACCTATCGCTTTAAGTATTATAATAAGTAATTTATTTACTATAAAGCTTATACCGCACTTTTAAACCCTTTATATTTTAATTTTAATGGAATAAAAAACGCGTTACTGCTAAATTTAACTACTAAAAGATAAATCAATAACCACTATTCACACTACTATAAAAAAAGTATTTAAAGGTTTAAAAAACCGCTATAACTGCTATCTAGCTCACTTTTACTTCGATTTAAGCACTAAAATAAATAACAGCCTTATTAATAACTAGTTATAAGCTAAAAGCATTAGTTTTAACACCTTTAGCCCCTATATACATAAACAAAACAGCTTAGCAAAACAATTTATTAAAGTAATTCTTAATCGCCTACAAACTACCCTATAAACCTCCAAGCTACTACTATACCTTTAGTACTACATTATAACGCCTATAGTAAACTTAATCAACTATATAAAGGTTACTAACAAAGATTTAACCTTTTATTAACTGCTATATAATAAGCTAAAACCCGATTTAGCACCTTATATACCCTCTCTTACCCGCTATAAAGTTATAAGCTTTAAGTACTTATTAACTATACCTTATAAATCATAGGTTAAAGCTTATAAGCTTACTAAACGCGCTAAATATAGCAGGATTTTAGCAGTAATTAGCACTAAAACTTACTTAGTTTATATACTTAAATATTACCTAATTATTTAGTTTACAACACTAAAGCTACTAAAAACGCTAATTTTAGCAAACAAAGCTTTTATTAATAGCAAAACTTTTCTACTAAAAGACCTACCTAATATAAACCTACCTAAAACCTATTTACCCTTTAGTAAATCTACTCTTAATAATAACTTTTAGTTATATATACCACTTGTTATAAAGGACTTAAAAGGCGCTACACCTACTAAAGCACTAAATTTAAAGGGGGTAATAACGCTTACACCTTTTGTTTTTCTACTAAATCCAGCTATTTCAATAAAACTGCCCCCTATTTTACTAAAATCTAAAGCAAAATATAAAGTAATAAATAACAATTTAAAAAGCAATCTAATAAATTTAAACCCTACTAAACCTTTTATAAATTTAATAGTTTAAAGCATTGTTTATATTACTATAGCTGCTTTAAAAAAGCTTAATACGCTAAAACAAGCGTTAAAAACGCCTAAAGATCCCTTATAGTTATAAGCAATTAGGTTTAAATTTTAATAGCTATTAAAATTTAAAGCTTTCTGTTTTCTACCTGCTAAAAACCTTAAAAAACGCCTTATAAGTAGCCGCTAAGTACTAAAACACAAGCTAAACCAGCAAAAATCAATCGCTAAATATAAAGCTAAATTTATTATTAAAAGCTTTAAACAAGCCTTTAGCACTAATTTTATAAAAACCTTTGCAGCCACTACTATTTTACCTACCTAGCAAATTCTGCTAGCTTTAGCAGCTATTAAAAACTAAAAAATCAAGCAAATTAATTTTATAAAAGCCTTTCTTAATAGTAACCTTATTAAAACCCTTTATATCAAACCCTTAAAAAGCCTAAGGATTATTTTAAAAAACCTTAAAATTCTAAAATTAGCAATTTAACATAAATATAAGCCTAAATTACAATAGGTTTTTTAGCTGCTATAGGCCTTATATAACCTAAAGCAGGCCTTAAAACAGTAGCAAAAAAAGCTATTTCAGCTACTAAAAAGCCTAAATTTTAGGCCTCTAGTTAATAATACCTTTATATACTACAAAGCAACTTTAAGCACCTTTATAGTAACCTATATTAATAACTACCTATTAATTAGCCCAAATATCTATTATATCTAAAGCTTAAAAACCAAAATCAACGCTATATATAGTATTAAAAACCAAAGCTTTATAGCCTAATTTTTAAGTGCTAAAATTAAGCATAATAAGCCTAGCTATAAGCTATATTTATAGCAGCTTTAGTACATTAAATAAGCCTTAAAAAAGCTAAAATTAAAAAATATTAAACCTATTAAAATTTTGCTACAGCTTAAAATTACAAAACTAAAAAAGTATAAGTCCTTACTAGCACCTACTAAAGCTTACTATTATTTAGTGCTTATAAAGACTACAAACTACCTAATATAGATTACTAGGCCTAATATAACGTTTGCCTACTAATAGCTAGCTACCTACATATAGCACCTTTATAAACTACACTTTATAGCAGGTATAAGGCTATTTAAATACCTAAAAAGCACTATAAAATTAGCCTTAGTATTTAAAAATTCAAAAGGCTTTATACCCCTTAGCAAAACCCTTAGCCACCTACCTACAATCCTTAGTAATAATAACTACACTAAGTACCCTAAAACCGCTAAATCTACCTAAAAATATACTATTATAATAACTAAGGCCGCTATAAGCTAAAAAGCTAAAAAAGCTAGCACAGTAACCTTTTTAATACTAAAAGCTAAATATATAGCACTTATAAAAGCTATAAAAAAAGCTTAGTAATTAAAAAGCCTTTATAACAAAATCTAGCTACTAATTTTAAAGCTTATAATAGTATACAACAATAATATAAAAGCTATAGCAACTACTAAAAACCTTAAACACCATTAACGCACTAAATATACCCTTATAAAATTCCAGTTTACTAAAAATGCTTATAAAGCTTAATTAGTAAATATACGCTATATTCTTACTACTAAAATAATAGCTAATAAGCTAATTAAAACTTTAATACTTGCTAAACAAACTAATTTCTAGCGGATATTAAGCTTATTAGCTAGCACCTTAGTTAAAAAAGCGTATTAAAATACACTAGCAACTATAAGTGCTTATAAAAGAGGTATAGCCCCTTAGTTATAACCTTACTAATAAAGCTAGCAATCATTACAAATAGCATATATACTACACTTATATAAACTATCTATAAATAGCTTATAATAGCTATAAATAACATATATATAGTGCTAAAAACCCTTAAAGACCTTTTAAAAACTCTTAGCAAAATTAATATAAAGCTAAAAACCCCTTTAGCCTCTTAGCACCACGCTAAATAAAAGGGAGACCTACTAAGGTAATCAGTTTAAAGTAATACCCTATAACTAACCTATTATAAAAGTTATCCCTTATATAAAGGTTTATCCCTTATAAAAAGGTCCTATATAACCGAAGTTAATTCTACTATAATCTACTATAATCTACTATAAAGCTAAGGGTTTTAAGTAGTTTAAGCGCTAAAAATAGTTTATATATATAGCGCTTTCCGCTATATTTAACAAATAAAATTCTAATTAAGCAAGCAATACACTCTCACCTTCTCCTTTATATTACCTTACTTATAGTAAATATTATCCACTATAAATTCCTTGCTTTTAGCACTATTAGTGAGCCCACTTCCACTATAACCTAGGTGCCCTTTTAAATATTAGCATTTTATGCTAGTATATAAAACCACCTTTAACAATTATATTTAATAAAATCTTTATAAAAAACTTAGCTATAATTAATTTAATAATTTAAACGCGTTTTAAAAGCTAATATATAATTTATAAAGCATATAATTTAATTAATGTTAATAAAGCTACTTTTCCGCTTTATTAATAATTAATTAACTATATTTTAAATATAATAAACTTAAAAAAAAAACGCTTGTAAATTTAAGTTAATAATAAAAAAAACAATTAATTGTTTTTTAGTTTTAATAAGTTTGTTTAATATATTTTTGTTTTTACGCTTAAGCGTAACACCGGCGATTTAGCGGCAAAAAGTTTTATTAAAAACATAGTATATTTTTACAAGCTTATAAATACTAAAAAAAAGGTTTTGTTTAAAAGCATAAGCAATAGTTTATAATCTGGTTTTTTTTAATATATTGTTTATTTTTATAGGTAAAAAAATTAAAGTTTTAAAAATAAAAAGTTGAAAAGTTAAAAAGTTTTATTATATAGTGGTATTTATCACATGGTGGTGAAATATATTAAAGTTAAATTTTAAGAGTTTAAATATATTAAAGGCTATATTTAAATAGGTGATAACGGCAGCATATATAATTAATTTTATTTTTTTTTAGTAGTTATAAATCTTTTGTTTTATTGTTATTTTGCTATAAGGTTTTAGTTTTTTAGTTTTTATAAAGGTATATACTAAAGTGAGTAACTTAAAATTTTATAGCTTAATAATTTTTTTAATGTATAAAGATTATAACAATTAAATTAATTTCTTTTTGCGATTTTAAATAATTTTAATACTAAGGAATTATTATAGGTTTTTTTTTTTAATTATTTAGTAGTAACGTTTAAACTTATGGATAGCTTTTTAAGCGATGATTATATTTGTTTTTTAATAAGTAAAAACTATGTTATTAATATATATAAAAATTAATATTTTTTGCTTAAAGTAGTAATAAAGTTTATAAAAAATAAGTTAATATCTTATGTTTTTAAAAGTTTTAATTAGTTTTTTTTGCTATAATAAAAGTAATTTTTAAAGATTATATAAAGCTTAAAGTAATTTAAAAACTATTAAAGGTTTATAATAGCTAGGTAATATTTTAATATATATTTTTTTATTAAGTATTATATTAATAAAAGTATTAATTATATTATATTGTTTAAGTTTAAGGTTAAATTTAGTAGTAATAACTATAAATGTTTTAAATAATCGCTTTATAAGTATAAAAACATAGGTATTTTTTTTTTGTTTATAAGTTGCTAGTTTTTTTATATTATAAGCCTAGCTTTATTTTTTTAATAATAATTATATTTATTAAACTTATAAATATATACTTATATATAATTAAAAATTAGTTTTTTTTAAATAGTATATATATTAACTTTTTACTAAGTATTTATTTTTTTATAACTTTATAAGTAAAATTTTTTAGCTTATTTAAAGTAGTTTTTTATAAAATAAGTTTATAGATTTTTATGCTACTTAAAAAATAAAGGTAGATTTTAGCGATAAATTTTCTTTTTTTTATAAAGTAATTATTTTAGGTTTATTTTTAAAGAAATAAGCGTAATTAATATATTAATTTAAAAAAAATAAAAATTATAAAAAAGTTTATAAAGATTTTTACTTAATATAAAAAATATTATTATATTAATTAAAAAAAATTTATAAAATTTAAGCTTTTAAGAAATTTTTATTAGTTTATTACTTAAAAGTATAATAAATATAAGTTTATTATTTTAATAGAATTTTAATTTGCTATTAAAATAACATTAAGGTTTTTTTAAAAATTTGGTTTTATTAACCTTGTTTACTTATATATTATATTATAACTTTATAATATATAAGCGTTTTATATTAAATATAGCCTTTTAATAACTTTTATATACTATAACTTTAAAGAAAATTATATTAAAGCTTGCTTTAAACTTTAAAGTTAAATTAAATAATTTAGTAGTTTTTATAAAAAAAATTTTTAGTTAGCGTTTTTAATTATAGCGTTAAAAAAAGTATAATTTATTAAAGATTTAAAAGGTATAAAATAAAAAGTAAAAATTGCTTTAATATAAAAGTAATTAATTTTTTTAAGCTTACTTATATTTTTATTTTTACTTTTTTTAATATTTGCTTTATTTATATGTTTTTTAACTAGATTAATAAGTTTATAAACTTTATAGTTTTTATAAAAATTAGTTATAAACTTATTAATAATATTTAAAAATATTTGGTTTAAAAATATTTTAGTTAATAAAGCTTTAAATTTTTTATTAGTAGTTTAAAGGAGATTGTTTTTTAGTTTATTTGTTAAAAACAGTCGCTTATATATATAAGTAACAACGGTTATGTTAACCGGTGCATCGGATTTAAATATGGTAGCTAGCGTTGTTTGTTAGCCTAGCGGTATAAGTGCTGATCACACCTCTCATTGTTCTCCGGAACACACGCAACGCTAAGACTGCCGGTTCGAGCCCTATACTCACCGGAGCCAATTAGCCGCCTTCGGATGGAGGCCCGTATATGTGGGGGCGTATACAGCGTAGAGGGAGTGTTGAAAACAGTCGCTTATATACGCAGGTAACAACGGTTATGTCAACCAGTGCATCGGGTTTAAACATTATTTAAGTTTTTTAAAAAAGTATTTTTTTTGTTAAATATAATGTTTTTAATAATAATAACTTTATTAGTTTTAAGTAGTTAAATTTTATAGGTAATAAAGGATTAATAGTTAACTAGGTAGCTAATTTAAGCTTTAAAATTAAGCTTTTTTTGTTTTTTTTTGCTTTTTTTAAGTAATAAATGTTATAATATAAGCTTTATATTTATATACTTTTAAATAAAATAAAATAAATATTTTGTTTTTTTTAATAATGTTATTTTATAGTTAAAAATAAAAGTAAAACTTTTTATATAAAGTTTTTTAATTAAAAATATATTTAAGTACTTTATTATATAAGTAAATAACTACTTTAATTATTTTTATTTATAAGTGAGTAAGTAGTTTATATTTGTTTTTTATTGATTTTATTTTTTACTTAATTGCTTTTTTTATTTTCTTAGCTTTTTTATTTAGGTTTTAAGTGTTAGGTGGTAATATTTTAAATATTATTTCTTTAGTGTTTTAAAAATATTATATAAGTTTTAATGTTTTATTAAGGTTTAATGTTATTTTGTTGTTATATTTTATAGTTAATACTTTTATTTTATAATGATTTTATAAGTGTTTAATTAAGTAATTAAAGGTTGTAATAATTAAAAAGGCTTTTTAATTTATAAAGTAGTAGTTAAAGGTGAATCTTAAGTAGTAATTTATAGCTAGTATTATATACTACTTGTTTTTATTATTTTTTAAGGGTTTTTATAGTTATAAAAGTTAATAGCTAGTTTTATACTTATTTATATAAGCTTTTTTTTTAATAATTAATTAATTTAATAAGTGATTTTTAATATTATATATACTTTATATTAAGTGGTTTTTATTTTATTGCTTTTATTAAAAGCTTAATAAATTTTTATTTTTTAAAATAAAGATATTAAATGTTATAATGTTTTTAGTTTTAAGTGTTTTATTTATAAGTGCTACTTAAAGAGGTTATTTTTTAATAGTGGCTTTTTTATATAAAAGTTTAATTTGTTTTATTTAATATAAAATAATAATTTATTAAAGGATATAAGTAAGTATTTTATTATAAATTAATTATATTTATTTTATAAACGGTATAAAGTTAAGCCGTTTTTTTTTAAGGTAATTAATAAGTAGTTTATTATTTTATTAACATTTTAATTAATTAAACACTTAAAAAAATATAAGGTTTACGGCTATAATTAAATAATATGTTATTTTATATAACTTATATATCTTTAGTTTTTTAAAGCTTTAAATTTTAATATTTATTTTTTTAAATCTTTTAATTAATATAATGCTATTTTTTTTATATATTATATTGTTTAAATTAAAAGGTTAAACGTTTAAAAACTTATTGATTTTATTAAAGATATATAATATAGTTTTTAAATTAAAAATAGCTGAATTTTTTAGTTAGTAAATAATTAAGCTTATTAGCTTGTTTTTTATTATAAAAGTAGTTTATGTTATTTTTTTTTATAGTTAATTATTATAACTTGGTTTTTTTTTTTTAGGTTTTTTAATTTAAAGCTATATTTTTAAAAGGATATAATTATAAAAAAAAGTTTAAAACATTAATAACTTTTTAAGCTTTGCTTTTTATATTAAATAATTTAAATATACTATTTTTTAAGAGGTAAAAACACTTGAAAACATAGTTATATTAAACCTAAAAATATAACATAAAGTGCAGCAAACCTAATAGTGCTAAATAATAGCGTAAAAAAGTTAAAGCAGTTTTTATACTATTTAATCGCAAGCTTTAGCACTAAAAAATTGCTTTAATAGCAAAATAATAGCAAAGTAAACAAAAAAGCAAAGTAAAAAAAAAATAAAATAAAAAAATAAATATAATTTTTAGCAATTTTTATTAGTTAAAAAAAAATTTTTAGATATAAAAGCACTAATAAAAAATATGCTAAAAGCTTAATAAAAAACTTTTGCGTTAAAATATAAAAAAAAAAAAAAAAAAGCTTAAAATAACTTAGCTATTAAACAAAATATTAACAAACTATATATAATAATATATAAACTAAAAAAAAGCAATATATTTATTACTAATTAAACTTAAGCAACTATAATATTAGCTATAAGCCGCTTAATAATTAGCTTTTTAACGCCTTTAAATTATATAATACTTTTTATTTAATATAATTACAAAGTTTTAATATAAGCTAAATTAAACTTAGTTTTTATAGTATATATAGCTAAAAAAACAATAAAAGCAATAAATATAGCTATTAAAACAATAAAAGTAATTATAGTAAAAAAACTACTAAATAAAAATATAATAGTTATATTTAAAAAAAAAGCAATATAATATAAATAAGTTAACTTATAAATAAAATAAGCGTTTAATAAAAGTATAATAAAAACTAAAAAAAATTATATAGTAATTATAAAAAATATTAATATAAAAATATTTTAAAGTATATATATAAATTTAGTAAATTTTTTTTAAAATATTTATAAATAAAATAAAGCTAATATAAATAAAATATACTTAATTTTACTAGCTAACTTAAAAAGCTATTATATTAACTTATTAATTTATTATATTAATATAAAAATTATAAAGGCTTTTAATAAAGTTAGCAAGAGGTGGCAACGCTACCCACCTTTTGTAGCCTAGTTAACTTAGCCTAGCCTACCCCACCTAGCCTAGCTATATGACTAGAATTTTGGCTGCACCAGAATTCTAGCTAGTCTGTTTTAATTTATCCCACTTTTTACTACCAATATTACTAGAACCCTTGCAAAACCTTACAAATAGTGCCTCCGCAAAAGTATTTGGTTGGAACCAAACCAAACCAAACCAATTAATTAACTATAGCGATTATGCGCAGTTAAGTCAATTATTTCAAATTCTATGCCGTTATAAGTACGCGCAAAATAGACCCTACCTTGCAGCGAGTACGCGCAAGTAGCCCTATCAATTCCAAGCCAAATACCACCCCTTGAACCAAACCAAACCAAACAATACGACGCCTTTACTAGCAGTTTGTTGCCAACCAAACCAATCTACGCCGCTGCAACCACGCGCGAAGTAACCCTACAACCAAACCACCATAGTTGAATTTAACAACCAAGCTACCATATCAAATATAAACTAGGACAAAATAAACGCATTATATTATAATGAAATTTAAGTTTAAAAACGCGCGATAAGCTCTGCCGAATTAAAGAGACAAGACATTACGCCACCAGACATATGCCGTACAATCCACCCAGTCAACCAAGGGACCTGCGTACGCAAACCAGATGGCAATTGGTATAATGTAACAAACTTGCTAGTTGTAGCACAAATACAGCCAATACAGCCAACGCAGCCAATACAGCTAGTTCAGCTAATTTAATTAGTTTAAAACAAAAGGACTAAACGAGGGCGTTTAACTTTAAAACGTTGCTATAGCTGCCGTAGTTCTCATACAAATAAAAAGGCTGCTGCGCGCGCAAGCTAGTTAGTTAATCAATTAAGCAATCAATTAAGCAGTTAGTTAGTTTACCAGTTAGTTTACCAATTAATTAACTAGTTAGTTAACTAGTTAGTTAACTAGTTAATTTGCTAGTTTATTAGCTAGTTAATTACGCGTGTTAAAATTAAATGAATTAAGTATGTTATTAAAAATAGTAAGCTTTTATTAGTTGCTTAGCATTTTAATAAAGTTAGCAAAAGGTGGCAACGCCACCTACCTTTTATAGCCTAGTTAACCTAGCCTAGCTTACCTTACCTAGCCTAGCTATATAACTAGAATTTTAGCTGCACTAAAATTTTAGCTAGTTTATTTTAATTTATCTCACTTTTTACTACCAATATTACTAAAACCTTTATAAAACCTTATAACTTTATATTAAAAAAAAGCCGTATAAAAAATAATAATATATAATTATAAGCTGTTTTTAAAAAATATAAAAATTATATAATACTTTAAATATTATAAGTTTAAATATATAAAAAAGTTTTATAAAAATAAAAGCAAATACTTTTTATATAATAATATAATATATAAAAGCAAAAAAAAAAGTGTTTAATTTAAAAAAAATTTAAATTAAAAGCAATAAAATATATAAACTATAAAAAAAGCTATTTAGCTTTTTTAAAAAAGTATAAAGTTTTTTAAAGCTAAATTATAATAATATAAAAAGTATATTAATATTAGCTAATATAATTTTATATTTAAAGTAAATATAAATTAATAAATTAAAACTAAAGTAATTAATAAAAAGTTTAACTTTAAAAGTAATTAATATTTAGCTTAATTATAAAAAAATTAAAACTATATTAACTAATAGCACTAAAAATAACTTAGTTAATAATATTAAAGCTTAATTGCTTTAAAGTAATAAATATAACTTTAATAGCTTTAAAAGCTAAAATATAAGCTTTTTTTTTTAATAAAGTTAATATACTTAAACTAAATTTAAAAAGGCTTTTTTTTTTATTGCTTTAAAAGCGCAATTAAACCTAAATAATAAAAAAAACACTTTTATTTTAAGCTAATAAAACTTAACGCTTTATTTTAAAATATTATAAAATTAAAAATATATATAATAATAACTTTTAAATTACTAAAAAAGTATAATATAATAGTATTATAAAAATTATTACTATAAAAAAAAAAAATAAAGCTTTTTTAGCTATATTACTTAAAGTTAAGTTAATATAATATAATATATATTAGTTTTAAATATATAGCACTATATATTAATAAATAAATTATAAGTAATTTATAAATAAAAAAAGCTAAATATAACTAAGTAAAAGCAACTTTTTTTTTAATAAACAAAAAAAAACTAGCTATTATATAATTAATATATATAAAGCTAAATTTAAGCAAAAATAAAGTAAGCTTAATAATTAAGCTTAAAAAAAGTAAACTAAAGGTAAAATATAGTTATAAAAATATAAATATATACTTACTACTATAAAATAAAATAAAAAAACTTTAATATATTATAAAAAATCTTAAGCTTAGTAAAAGCTTAAAACTAACTTTTAAACGCTATATAACAATATTATTAAAAAAAAAAAAAAAAAAAACTATTAAAAATTAAAAAAAAATTAATATAATTAACTTAATATAATCTAATAAAAAACTTTTAGTAAAAATATTTAAAAGCTTAAAATAAATAGAATTTAATTATATTTTTTAAAGTTTTTAAATTTATAATAAAAAAAACCTAATATTAAGCTTTTAGTTATTTAAAAGCTAAAGCTAAAAAATATTAAATAAAATATTAATAGTAGTTAAAATATTTAAATTATAAATATTAAAAGGTTTTAATATAATAATAAATATAAATAAATATATTAAGTATTTAATAATAAAACTAATTAAAATAATAAATATAGCAGCTTTAAAAAAAAAGGCTATAATAAAAAAAATAGCTTTATAATAGTTTTAAAAGGTTTAAAAAGCTATAAAAAAAGCTAAAAAAAAAAAAAAAAAAGTACTATAAAATTATATTTTAATATTAAAAAAAAAAGGCAATTAAAGTAAAAATAAAACAAAAGCAAATTATTTACAAAAAACAATAAAAATAATAGCAATAAGGTATAATAAAAGCTTTAAAAAATAATTTAAAACTTTAAACTTTAAAAAAGTAAGCGCGCTTTAAAAGCTAGGCTTTTTTAGCAAAAAAAAGTTTTTTAAACCTTAAAAAAAAAGAAAATAAGTAATTACTTATATAAAAAAAGCAAAAGTATTAATAACTAAGTTTTTTTTTACTTTAAAAATTAACTTATTAAACTTAAAAAAGTAAAAAAAGCTTATAAAATACTTATTTAAAATATAAAAAAAAATTAAAATAAAAAAAATTAAAAAAATCTTAAAAAAAGCTAAACTTTAAAAAACACTAAAAAATAACTTTTTATTAATAAGATTTTTAAAGGTATATAAACAAAAAGTTATAAAAATAATAGTAATATTAGCTTAATAAAGTTTTATATATAAATATTACTTAAAATAGTTTTAAAATATAGTTATAATAATTTTAGCAAAATTAAAAAAAACTTTAAAAAAGCTTAAAAAGCTTAATAGCTATAAGTTAATTTTATTACTTAATATAATAAGCAAAATAATTAAAAAAGTAATAAATATATATATTTTAATTATAATAAAAAGGTTTATATTATTACTAAAAAAACAAATAAAAACAAATTATAAAAATTTATAAAACTAGTAATTAAAGCTATAATAAAAGTAATTTATAGCAGTTAAAAGCATAATTTAATGTTAATATTATTATAGCTAAATATTTTAAGAGCTTTTAATATAATAAATTATATAAAGCTATTAAAAATACTATAAAAAAAAAGCTTTTTTTAATAAATTTAAAACTAGCTTTAAAGCTACTTTATAAAACAAATAATAATATTATTATTTAATAGTAAAAACGCAATAAAAAAAGTTTTAATTATAAATATATTATAAAAATCCTTATTATTATTAGTATTATTTTTATTATATATAGCTATTTTATATAAAAAATTAACAAAAAAAAAGTTAATTATAATAAAGTTTATAAATAATATAAACTTTATAATAATAAAGCTAAATATAAAAAAAAATTGCAAGCGTTTAATATAAATATATATAAAATATAAAAGCTAAATATTATAATATAAAATAAACTTTAACTTAGTAAAAAATAAATTAATATACTTTATAAAATAATATAAAGCTGATTTTATTTTAATTTAACTAAAAAATATATAAATTAAACTAAAAAAAAGTATATGTTTTTTAAAGGTATAGCTAAACTATAAACTAAAATAGCATTATTATTTAAAAAAACTTTAATAAAAATTTAAATATTAAAATTTTATTTTAATAAAATTAGTTGCTACTATATAAAGATATAGCGCACTTAAAACAAAAAAAATTTATATAAAAGTAATTTAAAGTATAATTATATATAATTTATTTATATAGTATAAACTTAGTAAAAGCTAAACAAAAAAAATAATAAAAAACCTAATTAAAAAATAATTAAAATATTTTAAAGTAGTTAAAAAAGTATATAAAGCAACTTTAATTTATTTTTTAAAGTTAAAACTAAATTACTTTTTTTTTATACTTATTTAAATATTAAGTTATATAATTTTAAAAGCAAATTAACGATTTTAAATAAAAAAAAAACTATTTAAAAAAAGGTTAAATATTTAGTTTTAAAAAAAAATATAATTAAAAATAAAAGCAAAAAATAAGTAAAGCGAAAGCAAATAAAGTTATTACTAAAAAAAACCTAGTAAAATATATAATAAATAGCTAAAAGTAGCGTAAAAAAAAAAAAGTAAATAAAAAAATAGCAAGGCTAAAATATAACAAAAAAAGCTTTAAAAAAACATTAGCTTAAAAAATAAAATAAAGCTAATAATAAAGTAAAAAAAAGCTAAAGCTTAATAATATTAGCTTTAGCAATAAAAAAACTACTAAAAAAAACTAAAAAGATTTATTTAATAAATATAATAAATTTTTATTATAAATTTTAAAAATATAAAGTTTTGGTTTTATTATAAATTTATATAGAAATATTAAAGTTAAAAGCTTTTTTTTTTTAAAAAAAGGTGTTAAATATAGCTACGCTTTTTTGTGATTATATAAAAAGCAAAAAAATAATGCTATATAAATTTTTATATTACTTAAAATTTAAAAAAAAAAAACTAACTTAGTTATTTAACTTTATAGCTTTTTTATTATTAGTTTAAATTATAATTAAATTATAAGCAGCTTAAAGGTAACTTATAAAGTAATATACTAGTTTTTAACCTAAGGCTTACTACTTATATATAAAGTGGCTTAAATATTAGTAAAAAGCAAAAAGGTGCAATAAAAGCAAAAAAAGTAGGTTTTAAAGACGATATAGTGGCAAATTATAGCCAATAGCATGCTAATAGCAACTAGCAAAACAAAAGGACGTAAGGCCTAAAAGGCTACACCTTTTTATATTTTTTTTTCTTTTTTTCTTTTTTTTCTTTTATTTTTTTTTTTTTTTTTAACTAGAGAACTACTAGGGTATAATAAGGCCTTTAGTTAAAAATCTACAGCGGAACTATAAACGCTTTAAGGGCGTTTTAACCAAAAAGCAAAAGGTTTTCGCTTAGATTTTTTGGTTTTACTTTTAATTATTAAAAGGCAAGCATACTAAATGCTTAATATATTTAAATTAAGGTTTAAATAGTATTATATAAGCATAATAAAATATAATTAATAATAATAATTTAAAGCTATTTGATTTTTTTTGTTAATTTAACGTTTTTTTTTATTTGCTTTTAAATAAGGCTTTAAACTATTTTATTAAAGGTAAAGTCTTTAAAAGCTAATTTTAAAAATATATACTAGTATTTTTTTAGTGGATATACTTATAAGTAAAGCTTATAGTTTATAGTTGATTTTATGGTATTAATTTAATGTTTTTTAGTAGCACCTTTTTAATTATTTCTTTATTTTATTTTTTTATATATATCTTTTTTTAAAAGATTTTTTATTTTGGTTAATTAGTGGTAGTTTTAATTTATTTACTTTTATTAAGTCTTTTATTTAATTAGTTTTTTTAAATATATAGAATGATTTTTTATTTGTTTTTTTTTTAGTACTTTTAGCTTTATAAAATAAAAGGTGTACGCTTGCTTTTTTTTTTAAATTTATTATAATTTTAAAGTAATTTAGTGTACTTTTTTTTAGTTTTTACTTTTAAATCTAATAAAAAAATGTTATTTAGTTTAAATAAGTACTTTTTAGTGTTTTTTTTAAGTTAGTTATAATATTATAAGGTTTTATTAGATTTATTACTTTATGTTTAACTGTTATTACAAGCTTTTTTTCTTATTTTATTACTTAGAATTTTAAATCTTTAAATGGTTGTTTTATAATATTATTTATAAAATTTTTATAATTAAGTTTAGCTTAATACTTAAATATTTTTTTAAGGTATAAGCTAATAGTATTAAGTTTTTTATATTATATATTTAAAGTGTTTATTAGTTTAAGCATAGTATTTTTATAGTTTTTTAAGACTGTTTTTAATATTTAGTTTTTAATTTAGTTTATTATTTTGGTTAAATCTTGGAATTTTTATATTTAAGTATTATAGTTGTTTAAGTTGGTATTAAAAGCAGATTATTTTATTAAAGTTATTTTAAATATTATTTATAAAGTTTTTAATAAATTAATTAGGTTTTTATTTAATGTTATTAATAATTAAGTTAATTAACTTAAGATATTTATAACTTTTAAATAGTTATTAATTTTTAGTATAATAAGTTATTAAGGCTAAAGAATTTGTTTATTTTTTTTTAAAGTAATATATATTTATATATTTAAGCTAATTACTTTGCTTTAAAATTTTTGGTTTTAAGATTTAAAGTTTATTAGCTTTGCTAGAATTATTTTTTATTATTAATTAGTTAATTTTAATATAATAATTGTTTAATTAAGCTATAGCTTTTTTAATTTAATAGGTATAATATGCAATAAGATTTTTAATTATTAAATATAAGCGATGTTATATAAGGTGGTTTAATTAATATATTTATATATGTTGTTATTATATGTTATATGTAATTATAACCGTATATTTAATGTAAAACCTAAATATAACTAACTTAAAAAGGTGTTTAAAGGTACACCTTTTTATCGCTAGTGATTTAACCTAATATAGTATTATCCCTTATATTTAACACTATTTAATATTAGCAACATAAAAAATCGCTATTTTTTTATAATACTTATATATTACTTAATAAAACAAGTAAAAAGATTACTTTATTAAGTATTAAATTAGCTAAAAAATAATTAATTACGCTATAATTAGCTATATAGCTTAAAAAACACTAGCTAAATAAGCAGCAAACTATTAAACATAACTAAAATAACGTTTTTTTTAGCCTTAACAAAATTTATAGCATATAAAACAAAAAAAAACAAAAAATTAAAGCTTATTATAAATAATATCTAAATAAAAATTAATACTTATATAAAATATAGTACTAAAAAGTTAAATACGTAATAACAAATTTAATAATAGTTTTTTTATATGTATTTAGTTAGTGGTTAATTTATTATTAATTTCTACATGTTATAGTGCTACTTTTATCCTATGTTGCAAATGGGGCGCAATGCAAAAGGTGGTCAATGCGGTTAGTCACTAATATACATGATGGCTCAAAGCTGTCGCTATTGTAGTGTAATTAGCTGAAGCGCGACCAGGGCCGAGAGTCTGGCAAGCTACTTGGTTTTTATCATCCTCGAAGTCGGGTTTCGAATTAAAATAACAATCTGACTAACGCCGGCGACATAACTGTGGACATTCCCAATTCTCAATGAAATTCCATTCGTGCCTGTTTTACTGCCAGTCGAGTACTGTCAAATATAAGGATAATACCACATTGAGTTAGATCACCAGCGATAAGGGGGTATACCCCTAGACACCTTATTAGGTTAGTCATATCTAAGTTTTACACCAGATATGCGGTTATAATTACACGTAACACACAACAACAATATACATAAATACATCAACTAAACTACCTTACATAACATCGCTTATATTTAACAATTAAAAATTTTATTATATATTATACCTACTAAATTAAAAAAGCTACAGCCTAATTAAGCAATCATTATATTAAAATCAACTAATTAACAACAAAAAATATTTCTAGCAAAGCTAACAAACTTTAAATCTTAAAACAAAAAGTTTTAAAGCAAAACAGTTAGCTTAAATATATAAGTATATATTACTCTAAAAAAAAATAAACAAATTCTTTAGCCTTAACAACTAATTATACTAAAAATTAATAATTATCTAAAAGCTATAAATACCTTAAATTAATTAACCTAATTATTAACAACATTAAATAGCAACCTAATTAATTTATTAAAAGCTTTATAAACAATATTTAAAATAACTTTAATAAAACAATCTACTTTTAATACCAACTTAAACAACTATAATACCTAAATATAAAAATTCTAAAACCTAACCAAAACAATAAACTAAGTTAAAAACTAAATATTAAAAACAGTCTTAAAAAACTATAAAAATACCATACTTAAACTAATAAACACCTTAAATATATAGTACAAAAAACTTAATACTATTAGCCTACACCTTAAAAAAACACTTAAGTATTAAGCTAAACTTAATTACAAAAATTTTATAAATAACACCACAAAACAACCACTTAAAAATCTAAAATCTTAAGCAATAAAATAAAAAAAAAAGCTTGTTATAATAGTTAAACATAAAGTAATAAATTTAATAAAACTTTATAATATTATAACCAACTTAAAAAAAACACTAAAAAGTACTTATTTAAATTAAACAACATTTTTCTATTAAATTTAAAAGCAAGAAATAAAAAAAAGTATACTAAATTACTTTAAAATTATAGCAAATTTAAAAAAAAAAGCAAGTATACACTTTTTATCTCATAAAGCCAAAAGTACCAAAAAAAAAACACACAAAAAATCATTCTACATATTTAAAAAAACTAATTAAATAAAAAACTTAATAAAAGTAAATAAATCAAAACTACTACCAACTAACAAAAATAAAAAATCTTCTAAAAAAAAATATACGCAAAAAAGAAAACAAAAAAGCAGTCAAAAAAATACTGCCAAATAACATTAAACTAATACCATAAAATCAACTACAAACTATAAGCTTTACTTATAAGCGCATCTACTAAAAAAATACTAGTATATGTTCTTAAAACTAGCTTTTAAAAACTTTACCCCTAACAAAACAATCTAAAGCCTTATTTAAAAGCAAATAAAAAAAAACGCCAAACTAGCAAAAAAAATCAAATAGCTTTAAATTAAAAAACCTAAAAAAAAAAAACCAAGTTATAATAATTAATTACAAAAAAAAATAATATAAACTACCTTTGCAGTAAAAAATAAGCTAACAAGCTTAACTACCTACCAACTAAAAAATTTAGCTATTTTTAATTTAAAAACTATATTATATATCTTTAACAAAATCAGCAAGTTTTTAAACCTTTAACCTTTTAATCTAAACAATATAATATATATAAAAAATAGCATTATATTAATTAAAAAATTTAAAAAAGTAAACATTAAAGTCTAAAGCCTTAAAAAACCAAAAGTATACAAATTATATAACATAATATACTACCTAACCATAGCCGCAAACTTTATATCTCTTTAAGTACTTAATTAATTAAAATACTAATAAAATAACAAACTACCTACTAACTACTTTAAAAAAAAAAACAGCTTAACTTTATACTATTTATAAAACAAACACAATTAATTTATAATAAAATATTTACTTATATTTTTTAACAAATCATTGTTTTATATTAAACAAAACAAATTAAACTTTTATATAAAAAAGCCACTATTAAAAAATAACCTTTTTAAGTAGCACCTATAAATAAAACACTTAAAACTAAAAACATTATAATATTTAATATCTTTATCTTAAAAAATAAAAATCCGCTAAGCTTTTAATAAAAACAACAAAATAAAAACCACCTAATATAAAGCATACACAATATTAAAAATTACCTGTTAAATCAATTAATCGCTAAAAAAAAAGCCTACACAAGCAAGCATAAAACTAGCTATTAACTTTTATAACTATAAAAACCTTTAAAAAAATAATAAAAACAAATAGTATATAATACTAGCTATAAATCGCTACTTAGGATTCACCTTTAACTACTACCTTACAAATTAAAAAGCCTTTTTAATTATTACAGCCCTTAATCACCTAATTAAACACCTATAAAATCATTACAAAACAAAAGTATTAACCATAAAATATAACAACAAAATAACATTAAACCCTAATAAAACATCAAAACTCGCACAATATTTCTAAAACACTAAAAAAAAAATATTTAAAATATCACCACCTAACACTTAAAACCTAAATAAAAAAGCCAAAAAAATAAAAAAAGTAATCAAGCAAAAAGCAAAATCAATAAAAAACAAATACAAACTACTTACCTACTTATAAATAAAAATAATCAAAGCAGCTATTTATTTATATAACAAAGTACCTAAGTATATCTTTAACTAAAAAACTTTATATAAAAAGTTCTACTTTTACTTCTAACTATAAAACAATATTATTAAACAAAACAAAATACCTATCTTATCTCATTTAAAAGTATATAAATACAAAGCATATACCATAATATCTACTGCTTAAAAAAAACAAAAAAAACAAAAAAAACTTAATCTTAAAACTT
The DNA here is from genome assembly GCA_902806585.1 of Xylaria hypoxylon. Taxonomy (NCBI): domain Eukaryota; kingdom Fungi; phylum Ascomycota; class Sordariomycetes; order Xylariales; family Xylariaceae; genus Xylaria; species Xylaria hypoxylon. The sequence continues at coordinate 1,842,723 of CADCXB010000018.1, read as the reverse complement.
AAATTAACTACTTAGTTAGCTACTAATCCTCTACTACCTATAAAATTTAGCTACCTAAAACTAATAAAGTTATTATTACTAAAAACATTATATTTAACAAAAAAAGTACTTTCTTAAAAAACTTAAATAAATTAAAAAACAACCTTTTTTAAACTACTAATAAAAAATTTAAAGCTTTATTAACTAAAATATCTTTAAACCAAACATCTTTAAACACTATTAATAAGTTTACAACCAATTTTTATAAAAACTATAAAGTTTATAAACCTATTAATCTTGTTAAAAAAAACACAAATAAAACAAATATCAAAAAAAATAAAGATAAAAATATAAGTAAGCTTAAAAAAATTAATTACCTTTATACTAAAGCAATCTTTACCTTTTATTTTATACCTTTTAAATCTCTAGTAAACTATGCTTTTTTTAGCGCTATAATTAAAGACATTAACCAAAAAAAAAATCTTATAAAAATTACCAAATTACTTAATCCAACCTTAAGGTTTAAAGCAAGCTTTAATATAACCCTCTCTAAAGTTATAACATATAAAAGTTATTAAAAAGCCATATTTAATATAAAACACTTATATACCGCAAAGTTATAGCATAATATACTAATAAATAAAGCTAATAAAGCTAAGTTTTTAAAAAAAACCCTAATGCCACCCTAATAATAAACTAAAATCCTACCAAAACAATAAACTTATATTTATTACACTTTTAAGTAATAAACCAACAAAAATTCCTTAAAAGCCTAAATTTTATAAATTTTTTTTAGTTAATATAACAGTATTTTATATACTAAATAAAAATCCTTATAAACTTTCTTACAATTTTTATTCCTTTTAAGTTAATATATCAACTACGCTTATCCCTTTAAAAGTAAGCTTAAAATAACTACTCTATAAAAAAAAAAAAATCCATTGCTAAAATCTACCTCTACCTCTTAAGTAGCATAAAAATTTACAAGCTTATTCTATAAAAAACTACTTTAAATAAGCTAAAAAATCTTACTTATAAAGTTATAAAAAAATAAACACTTAGTAAAAAGTTAATATATATACTACCTAAAAAAAACTAACTTTTAACTATATATAAATATATATTTATAAGTTTAATAAGTATAATTACTATCAAAAAAGTAAAGCCAAGCTTATAATATAAAAAAACCAACAACCTACAAACAAAAAAAAAAATACCTATACTTTTACACTTATAAAACAATCATTTAAAACACTTATAGCTATTACTACTAAGTTTAACTTTAAACTTAAACAATATAATATAATTAACGCCTTTATTAATATAACACTTAACAAAAAAATATATATAAAAATACCACCTAGCTACCGCAAACCTTTAACAGTTTTTAAACTACTTTAAGCTTTATATAGTTTTTAAAAATTACCTTTACTATAACAAAAAAAATTAACTAAAATTTTTAAAAACATAAGATATTAACCCGTTTTTTATAAACCTTATTGCTACTTTAAGTAAAAAGTACTAATCTTTATATATATTAATAATATAGTTTTTGCTTATTAAAAAGCAAATATAATTATTACTTAAAAAGCTATTCACAAGCTTAAACGCTACTACTAAATAACTAAAGAAAAAAACCTACAATAATTTTTTAGTATTAAAATTATCTAAGATCGCAAAAAAAAATTAATTTAATTATTATAATCTTTATATATTAAAAAAATTGTTAAGTTACAAGGTTTTAAATCACCTACTTTAGCACATACCCTTATAAAAACTAAAAAACTAAAACCTTATAGCAAAATAGTAATAAAACAAAAAATTCACAGCTACTAAAAAAAAATAAAATCAATTATATATATTGCTGTTATTACCTATTTAAATATAACCTTTAGCGCATCTAAGCTTTTAAAATTTAACCTTAATTTAAAACTAAAGTATTATAATGTAGCCGATTAACTTTTTAAGTACTTACTTCAAACTTAATACTATACTTTATAGTTTAAAAACAAAAATAAGTTTATTATAGCTAGCAACTTTTTATTTACTAATAATACTATTAATTAAAAAAGCTTTTAAGCTTATATAATAATACTATTTAATAAAGTTATTAAATAAAAAACTAATAAGCAAAATATTATTACTATATTAATTATAAAAGCTAAGCTATTTGCTTTTATATAAGCTATTAAAAAAGCTATATTTATTAATTAATTAATTAAAAAACTAAGTATTATACTAAATAACAAATAAATCTAAATTTAATATAATAATTAGCAAACTATTAGTTTAATAACTAAAAATACCGCTGTCTTTTAAACTAAGCTTTGCTATATTAATATTTACAATTACTAATTATATTAAAAAGTTCTAAATTAAACTTTATAAGTAAAATATATCTTTATAAATAATATAATTATAAATGGTTTAACTAAAGCACTTTTAAAAAAGAAATAAAAAACCCTTTTAATACAACTAAGCTTTATTAATATTAAAAAGTCCTAAAAACAATAAAAACCTCAAAAAATATATAATAACAATTAAGATCTATTAAAAAACTCCTTAATTAAAAAAAAATCAAATCAATAAATAACTAAAAGTTAGGTATAAAAATCTTTTCTTAAGAAATAATTCCTAAAAAGGTATATCAAATATAAAAATAATACTACATTAAGTTAAATCACTAGCAATAAAAAGGTATACCTCTAAACACCTTATTAAGTTAGTTATATCTAGGTTTTACACCAGATACGCAATCATAATTACACGTAACACACAACAACAATATACATGAATACATCAACTGAACCACCTTACATAACATCGCTTATATCTGACAAGTACCAGCATAGTGTACATTGAAACTCCATTGTGTCCGCTATCTCAGCCACAATCCCAAGCTAATGCAAGCTACCGATCCACCATAGTCTCGCTGCCGGAAGACAATAATCAAGATGCTGCGGGGATATGCATCTTTGTCAAACACTTACTTCATGCTCACTTGCTGAATCGCCAATGTCCGGGCAGCCATGCGTCTCCTCCGCGCAGCAGACTTACAATTCGAAGAGTTTGAAGGGGACAATATCCCAAAATATGCGATCCTATCGCACCGCTGGGAGCAAGATGAGGTTTCGTATCGGGACGTCTTCAAAGCAACGAAGACGGGCGAAATCCCATCGAGTCACCCTATTCGAGACAAGCAGGGATTTCAAAAAATCCATAGTTTCAGTCAACAGGCGTTAAAGGAAGACTTTGAGTATATCTGGGTTGATACATGTTGCATCAACAAAGACAGCAGTGCCGAGCTACAGGAAGCTATCAATTCGATGTTTCGGTGGTATGAGGAATCCGAAGCGTGTTTTGCCTATCTTTCCGATGTGTTCATCTCTCCAGATGATATGGACTCGCCCAGCAGCCACGATGAACCTGACTGGGTACGGTCTTTCAAAGAATCTCAGTGGTTTACGAGAGGCTGGACGTTGCAAGAGCTCCTAGCTCCGCGCCAGCTCATCTTTTTCGACCGGAATTGGAATACATGCGGCAGTGTCGGCGAATTGCATCCAGAAATATACGAGGCCACCGGGATCAAAATGGAGGCCTTGAATCATCCGTCAAGTCGTTCGAAAGAAGTCGCAATAATACGGAGGCTCGATGTCGCACGACGTATGTCCTGGGCAGCGAACCGAAATACGACTCGAATTGAGGACCGAGCTTACTCGCTCCTAGGCCTTTTCGATATACACATGCCGCTGCTCTATGGCGAGGGAAAGCGATCATTTCAGCGATTACAGGAGGAAATACTGCAGGTGGACGACGACCTCTCCATACTAGCTTGGAGTTGCACCGACGCCGACACAGATTTCGCGCCCAATGGTTTAGCCAGATGGTTAACAAACTTTCAGAAATATATCAAATTATTTGATGAAAACATGCTGCGATTCTCCAGGCATAGTCTAACTGTGACACAGCGTGGCCTCCAAGCAACACTGCAAATCCGAAGAGATCCGAACAAGAAGGTGCTCGCTTACATCGCCTTGGCTGAAGGAACGAGGCGCTTTGATCTTAAGAAACAGTATTTGGTACTTCCGATTATGGTCCTTCAAAAGAGCAGCTGGAAATCACGCATGAAGAATGACTGCGTTAGATTTTCAGACCCTCTGTGGGTGACCCCATCTTTTCTAGAAGGTCTAGAAGGGGCGGATCTCGAGCCTCTTTGTTTTGTGAGGCACTTTGAGGCCGACGAACTACGTCCTTTTGGAGAGGGGCTGAGTCTGAGCACAACGGTGTGGAGGGACTACATCCCGACTTTTACGTATCCTGTTCAGGCACAGCTTGGTCGACGTCATTTTCCTGCTATTCTCGGCAATTTTATGTTCGATCCGGGCACCAGTCATAAGAGGGTGGGGGGTTGCGTTTTGGTTATAGAGTTAGAATCTCGTACAAAACCATCACAACGGTATGTCGTCTTGGTGGAAGGTGTGTTCGTGGGAGCGCATGGGCTGCAGTCAAGCTTGACTGTTGTGGTAGCCCAAATACCAGAGGCATTGAACTTGGAATATGCTCTGAGCTTAGTAAAGCACGAAAGCGCTCGACAGAAGCTTGTCCCTTGCGGCCTGCACGACCGAACTGGTCAGGTCATCCCCGAGAATGAAATTGTTCAATTTCAATATTTTGGCAGTTACTGGGTACACCGTCCAGGAGGCGACTCTGCGGAATTACTCCCGAGATTTGATCCTCCCGAGGAGCCTGCAAACAATACCGCCAATTGTATCGTCAGCTGAGCTGCTCAAATTCAGAATACCAAAGTTGACACAGCTAGATGCGATAGTAAGAAACCATGAAGCTGTGGAGCGTGATGCTTGTTGGTATGATGAAAGCTAGCTGGCGCCTCATAAAGTCTAGACATTTCTGTTTTTTGCAGCACGAATGCGCAACATGATTCGGACTCGTAGTATATGTAGTTCAATTTATATCTTGTACTTTGAAAAGGCACCAAGTCTCAACTTCCTTTCATCTCATAGCTCCATAGCGCAAGGGAAGTGACCCGGTCATTTCGAATGCTGTCATTAAATGCGGATTGTTGCAAAACAAGACTACCAGAATGTTCATCAAAATAAGATCACGTAACAAGTCGAGTGATTGATTCGTTCACAACGAACGTGCTCCATTCAGCACCGTCTGTCAGCACTTCATGCCTAGCACTTACAATCCCAAGTCTTATCAGCGTCGCAACGTAGAGGCAAGCCCTTGAATATAATTCTCTAAGCGTCTTCTTCATTATTCACATCTTGCTGAGGCTAACCACGAGCAATGCAGCCTAGTAGACTTGTATAGATTCAAGGGTAACCGAGGGTGGACCAGGAGGAGAGTTTAGGGGTTTCAATCGTTTAAAAACGTATTTCCGGGCTCATTTTATACACGAGCTACTGATGAGTTTCAGTCCGAGCCGCTCTCGTGATGCCGAAGATATGAGGCTCCTATCAGGATCACCGCAAAAAGAAAGGGGGGCTTGGCCGGCTGAAATGTTAGCCAGTAGATGATGGGAAACCGGAAGTATCTCTTCAGACAGAACACTCTCGGAAACATATGTGAGCTGTCAATGGTAAAGTACTGACTTCGTATATTTTGATTCAAATCTTCCTGAAATTTTGGTTCGGACGCGGCAAGGTACTGTAACTCCGCCCGCCGACGGCCGAGGCACTCCTCTACGGAATATTTCAACTACAACACCAGATTCAGAGAACGAAGACGACTATAATATGGTATCGCAAGCAGTTCGAACCTGAATCGTTTATTAGATCCTTGAACCTTTCCCTAAGCAGATCTTCCGTAATGGAGGGCACCTAGATACACATAACCTCATCCCGATACTCTAGCTGCAATTACATTAGCGGCAGGATTAATGTAATGAGGTAGCAGAGGTATGTTTTAAGTGTGTTGTAGTAAGTTTCAAGTCATTGCTAGTCGGCGGCAAGGAATATTGGCAGAGAATAATTAACGCTAGACCCGACTGCTATATGCCCGGAATAGAAGATCACCAGCTATTCATGAATAAACGAAATCTCACTATTGGGTGCATCAAGACTATCAAAATGTATGACGAGGTTACGGCTTAATATCAGCCATTTCATGGCCGCTCTTACTATGTAAGCCTTCAACCGAATCTAGGAATCATGCCTTTAGCACAGTGGGAAAGGAAAAGGGGTAAGAGATAGAGAGTTTGAAACTGATAGAAAAAATGTGGAAACCAATACTATCCCCATTCTCCTTCACACATATAGACTTTATTGAACGTATTAGATGGAAGAAGAAGACAAGAGTATATAGAATGATAGCAGCCGAAAGACGCAGCCTTGTTAAGAGAAAAGGGGAGGAGGAAGTTTCATCAGCAATTAACAGCGAGCTTTAAACACCTGAGCTACCCATGTTTATTAGGATCCAAGTAAACTCATGGTTTATCAGGAGGAAAAATGGTGAAAGTCTCAATGATGAGGATAGTATATGCTAGCTAACGACTTCCTTTCGCCAAGGATGTGACTTATATCATCTAACCCATTAGCCCAAGTTGTTTCACTTTTACCCTCTTGAAGTCGTAGATAACAGTTAAACAATGTGACCAAAAAAGCATCAGAATCCAGCCTAGTGAAGCCGGAAATAAGACGAGAATGCCATCATCCCTCCCGTTCGGAGCAGGATTCGGAGGACAGACCCGGTGGAGCTTGTCATTCCATCGTTGAATGGTCTAGGATCGGCTGGGATATGACTATTTTGTGGGGGGATGGAGGTAAGAAGTGGCTTGTACCGCGGGACCGGGCCTGCTTAGTCTGATGATGCCTTGCAGTCGATATCTCGGCACTTCGGCTCGGCGAGTTCGCGGCTAACGGAATCTGCTCGCCCGGATTCTCTTCGCGTCATCGCCCATGGATAACTTATATTGGTTGGTTCTCTCATTGCGGGGGTATTTTCGTAGAAATCATGCCTTGTCTAAAGGGACTATCTTAACTAACACTCACACTTTCTGGCTACTCTCATTAACAATAACCGTGAGATAGGTCGGGGCTTCACTAATCTCTACGCCACGCGCACGCCTCCGTAAGCTGCCACAAGATATAATTGTGTGACCACACACCTTCCTAGATCCTATAGAACGCTAGGAATCGTATCTCTCCCCTCCCGGTATCGGTTATTCTCGGTCTTCCTATAAAGGGACTGATCGCCCTTGTCCACGATCGGCGGTAGGACGGTGGAACGAAACGGTTTCACGCTCGAGCATGTCTAACGAGTCGGAGAAGACAGAAGACCTCTTCCCAGCCGCTCGGCTACCAGAGCAGCGGAGACGGTCGAGCAGTGTAGGCACAACGGCAACGGAGAAGGAATCGGTAGATGATCCCATATCACCCGAACTTGCCTCTCCACCGCTAGCCCACGGTGGCGCTCCGGGCGAGAAAGACGGAGATGGCGGCCCTCTCGATCCAGTGTGGTCCGCGACCTCGTCCATGCGGCCTCGAATCGCCACTCCCGTCCCGAAAGAGAGCCGGAGAGGTTTGCTTCCGTGGCTGTCGCTTATCCCGGAGGTTGACAAACCTCGTCATTACAGCAACGGGATTAAGTGGGTGTTAACGCTGTTCGTCGCTATCGCCGCTTCTGCAGCGCCAATGGGATCTGCGATAATTTACCGTGAGTCTCTTCATCTTAATCCCGTCCCGCTCTCACTATCTGAGCTCTACGCTCATATTACACTCGGCACTAACGCGTCAACTGTCATCTAGCTTCCCTCGAAGAGATCGCCACAGAGTTCCACGTTTCGGCAACAGTGGTAAACTTATCAGTCGCCTTTTACATGCTGTCAATGTCCATCTTCCCACTGTGGTGGTCTTCGTTCTCCGAGACGCTTGGGCGCCGGAGCATCTACCTCGTCTCATTCGCGCTGAACGCCGTCTTCACAGCAGCCAGCGGGGCGAGCCAGAACATCGGCCAATTGATCGTGTTCCGTATCTTCGCGGGCGGTGCCGCGGCGTCCGTGCAGGCCGTTGGCGCCGGGACTATAGCCGACATCTGGGAGCCGCGGGAGCGCGGACAGGCCATGGGAATCTTCTATCTTGGCCCGCTGACGGGCCCTCTCCTCGCGCCCATCATCGGCGGTGGACTTACCGTCGGCTTCGGCTGGCGTAGCACAATGTATTTCCTCGCCGTATATGGTGCTGTGATCGCTGCTCTCGTCTTGTTCGGTGTTCCCGAGACGCTGCCACGCAGGCGCCAAGAGCAGGTCGCGGCGTCGATCCACGACGATGCGAACACCACCCTCTCTCGCGTCTCAACTCGTCGGTCGGTCGTGCAAGCTCGCACGAAGACGGCGGGCTTGTGGGTGAAGCGCGTTTTCATCGATCCTTTGTCGATCCTCAAGTTCCTACGCTTTCCGGCCGTGGCACTAACCGTGTCGTACGCCGCTATCACCTTCGGCTCATTGTACGTGCTGAACATCTGTGTGCAGTCTGGGTATTCGGCGCCACCGTATAACTTCTCGCCCGTGATCGTCGGCCTCTTATATATCCCATGCTCACTAGGGTACATCATTGCCTCGGTGCTAGGCGGGCCATGGCTAGACCGTATTATGGAGCGCGAGGCGCGCAAAGCCGGACGGTATGATGAGCGCGGCCGTCTTATTTTTTATCCGGAAGACCGCGTCCGCGAGAATGCTTGGATCTCCTCCACGTTGTATCCGGGTGCGCTTGTGTGGTTTGGCTGGACCATTCAGACTCATCAACCCTGGATCGTGCCCAGTATAGCTAATTTCTTCTTCGGCGTCGGCACCATGCTTGTCTTCAGCATGGCCACCACGATGCTCACTGAGTTCATGCCGAAACGCGCGAGTTCCGGTGTCGCCCTCAATAACTTTGTGCGAAACATCCTCAGCGCGACGGGTACTGTCGTCACACGGCCGCTGGTCGATGCTATTGGCTTTGGATGGCTAGCTACTGCCGTAGCGCTTATTGCCTGGATTGCGGGTAATCTGGCTCTGTTCTTTATCAGGCGCAACAGTCAAAAATGGCGAAAAGCGATGAACGAGCAGATGGACTGAAGATATATGGAGGTCATTGTGGTAATTGATGAATAACGATACTAGGCAGTATATTCCAGTAACAGACTAGGCACTGCATATCTCATTACTATTAAACACCAAAGCATGGAATGAGGTGATAAAGTTACCTTGAGCTGGCATGGTGATATGTTACAATTTGGCACACATTAGCGGAAGTAGATTTTGAGAAACATCCATTCACTACTGATTATCATGAATATTCGCCTCATAAGGTCGTCCCCCTTAAAGCCCTCTGTGACAAATAGCATGAGATCCGAGTTCACTCAGTAGTGACCAACAAACGCAACACGGCTTTATTCTGTAATCTATACCATATCTACTTAGCGGATCTAAGTTGACAGCTCGTCTTAACCATCCTTAGGCGCAAACAGCTTCCCTAGAGCCTCGAGGTTAACATTCCCACCACTAACGACAATCCCGATATCCCATCCGTCCTCACCTCCCTCACGCTCAACAAGACCCCTGAAGTCCTCGTTGAACAGCGCAACGGCAAGGGGCACGGCAGAGCTCGGCTCGACGACCATCTTGAACCGCTCGTAGATGAGCTTGAGCGCGGCGATGATCTCGTCCTCGCTCACGCTATAGAAGCCCGCCACAAGCCGCCGCTCGTAGATAATGCCCCAGGGGACTTTGCCCAACGGGGTGCGCAGCCCGTCCGCGACCGTGAGTGTCGATACCGCTTCCACCCGCTTCCCGGATTCGTAGCCCCGCTTCGCGTCGTCGGCGCCCTCGAACCACGGCTCGCACCCGAAGACGCGGACCCCGGTTCCTTCGCACGAGAGCGCTACGCCCGAGAGCAGGCCGCCGCCACCGCAAGGCGCAAGGATAGCGTCTAGGCTAGGGTTTGTCTTCTTACTTTCAGGAAGCTTAGGCGTCGTTACCGCAGCCCTAAAGCCGTGCTCAGCCGGTATGTTCTTGGAATGCGAAGGCTCGGCCCCCGCGGCGGCTGCGATGATATCCCGAGCATCCTCCTGGAGTTCCAAGCCTAGCGTGCCTTGGCCTAGCACGATGTCAGGGTGGTCATATGGCGGGACGAGGCGTGCGCCCGTTTCCTCTACAACCTTCGCGACGACCGCCTCGCGTTCGACGCTCGTGCTGCCGCTGAACACCACGTTCGCGCCGTAGCCCTTCGTCGCCGCGATTTTGGGCGCCGCGGAGATGGTTGGCATAACGATGTGAGCTGGAATGCCGTTGGTGCGCGCTGCAAGCGCAAGGGCTTGTGCATGGTTACCTGTTGATACATGTTAGCTAAGCCTATCTACACAAAGCAGGAAACAGGGCTTTTTTCCTTTATTGTGACATGAATACCCTCTATTCCGGCCTTGAATACATCAAAAGAAACTCGCACACCAAGATAACCCAGCCGCCCCGCCAGACCCTCGTATCTACAAGGCTTTCTTAGGAAAATAAGGGGGAGAAGGGGAAGAAACTCACCACTACTATGTGTAACAACCCCCCTCTCTCTGCCCCCGCCCTCCTCCCACCCGGGCTCCCTCTTCAAGCGCTCGACGGCATGAAATGCGCCGCGGATCTTGAAGGCGCCGATACGCTGGAGGTTCTCGCACTTGAAATATAGACGTATCCTAGGATTCGCAGGTTTTCTCCCCGCGGTCCCATCGGCCCCGGTCAGCGGCGCTGGCGCCGGCGTCGACGCAAGTCTATCCAACGTGGCATTCGTGAGGGTAGGCGTATGATGCACGAACCCCTTGATCAACTCACGCGCCTCAAATACCGAGGCCCGCGTCAGTGGGGGCGAGGTTGAGGGGTCTGCCATTCTTTTCGGCCTCTTTTCTCACGCCTTATTTAACTGTTCTTTTCTTTTCTTTTCTTTTTTTCTCCCTATCTCTAGCCTCTTCTTTCTCCCCTCTCTTTCAACAAGCGTACTGTGGTTTCAGTCCGCCTCGACTTGTGACCTCCGCTCGCGACAAGGATCTGTATTGACATATGAGTCTTCGCAGTATACTCGGGATTTAGTATATATGCTCCTATAGCATGTGAGTATCAGGGCAATCCAACCAATCAAGGTGAGTATGCACGTCTTTATTCTTCAGGATATAATCAATGCCTTATGCAATACTTGGAGATTGGGTGCATCTGAGGGGGTCCCTTTATAAGTGAAGATGTATAGGTGTCTAAATACCTAGGTAAGTACAGGTCTGACCTGAGATACCATGTATAGGACGTATTGCCCACCCTGTTAGCGCGAGTGGACCACCCAAGACTGGAGTGACTCGAAGCGATCCCAAACGCCTCCAACATCACACCCGACCGGCCCACCATTCCGATAACGGAAAGTGTACGTATTTTCATCGAGGGAACTTCAAACTGGGGAAAATCGCAATCAAGATGAATGAATGCTAATGGAATATGCACATGCAAAAATAGTATAGAATAGCATAACAGCTAGCTCGACATAACTTTTGGACTTAATCCCTTTGGCCCTCGCGAGAGATTATGACATCTGGGGGAATCCTGAATACAAGTACAAACAAGTTTTGCCTAAACACCTCCGAGGTATACACCACCAATGTTTTTTTCCCCCCAAACCAATAAATTCAAAACGCCACTCGCTTTATTACTGAGTTTACTTCTGGTTCTCGGGTCGCAGGGATCTTCAAAATTCAAGTCAGCAACACTTCATGGTAAAAGAGCAATGGAGCATATAGAAAGCTGTTGGGAGTTTCATGCTTACCTGACGGATCGGCCAGCCCTCCAGATCTCCAAGTTCCGGATTTCCTCCATCTCGGCCGCGAACTTCTCTCGGTAGTCCTTCTGGCCGTTGTACTCAAGCGATCGCTTGGTCTCAGTGCCATCAATGACAGCGTCATACAGCTGGTTGAAGACGGGCTTGAGGGCAGCCTTGAATCGAGGGGTCCAGTCAATGGCGCCACGACGGGCAGTAGTAGAGCAGGCCTCGTACATCCAGTCCATACCGTTGGCACCGATCAGAGGATATAAGCTCTGAGTAGCCTCCTCGACGGTCTCGTTGAAAGCCTCGCTGGGGCTGTGACCACGCTCACGGAGAACCTCGTACTGAGCGAGGAACATACCGTGGATACCACCCATTAGGCAACCACGCTCACCGTAGAGGTCAGAGTACACCTCCTTCTCGAATGTAGTCTTGTAAAGGTAACCACTACCGACGGCGACACCGAGGGCCTGGGCCTTCTCTTCAGCCTTGCCAGTGACATCCTGGAAGACGGCAAAAGAAGAGTTGATGCCACGGCCCTCACGGAAGAGCGAACGGACAGTTCGGCCGGAGCCCTTAGGAGCCACGAGGATTACATCGATGTCCTTAGGGACGTCGACGTTGGTCACATCCTTGAAAACAGGGGAGAAACCGTGAGAGAAGTACAGAGTCTGTATAAATGTGAGTCAAGTCCCATTCCATTAGTAGGATGTATTTTTTCGTGAAACGTACCTTGCCCTTGGTCAGTTGGGGCTTGATAGCGGGCCAAGTCTCGCTCTGGGCAGCATCACTGAGGAGGTTCATGACGATGGTACCCTTTCCAATGGCCTCATCGACCTCGAAGAGGTTCTGGCCAGGAACCCAGCCGTCTTGTACCGCATCCTTCCATGATTGGCCGTTCTTTCGTACACCGACGATGACGTTCAGTCCGTTGTCGCGGAGGTTGAGACCCTGACCGTGACCCTGGGAGCCGTAGCCGATCAAAGCGAGAGTATCGTTCTCGAAGTATTTCTATATAGATGGTAAGTCAAGGTTATTTATTCCTTCACCTACCAGTGCTATGACATAATATTGGGGTGAGGACTTACCAAAAGCTTCTCCTTGGGCCAGTCGGCACGCTCTAGAGACGAAATTGTCAGCCACGGCCGAAACACGTAGCTGCTTTCAGCAATTGAGATAACTTACCGTAGACCTCCTCGGATGTGCCAGCGAAGTCGATGGTCTTCACACCGCGGACCTGCTGCTGGGCAACACCAGCGACAGCAGGGCGAGCCTGAACGGCGGTAGCTCTAACAAGGTTGGTGGCAGCGACGAACGAACGTCTCTGGGTGGCAGGCGAAGCCAATTGACGGGCCAATTGGCTACGAACAGCCTTGGAAAATCCTCTGGCAGCCATGATGATAGCAAGAAAGAATTGAGAGGAGAGTAGGGAGAGTAGGGAGGGGGATAGTGGCACAACAGACGACACTAGTGCTGCTATGTATGATATTGTCCAGCAATATGGGCTACTCAGCAAAATATAGCAAGTTCGAAAGAAGTGTCGAATTTTTTCAAAATTGAAATTCGAGAGTCGACAAGAGTCAGCGCAGAGCTTTTGTGTGTCGGAGGCGGGATTGTAAGAGTGGATGAGCTACACAAGCTTAGAGCGATCTCGGCGGCGGTGAGACGGAAAATTGCTGCACCATTGGCGGGGGAGTAGGGATCAGCCCACAACCCTTCCATAAGGTACCCTATCAGCGATCACTGAAGTTCTAGCCTTTTTGCCGGCTTCTCTACTGGCCTGTAGGGTAGTCCCCGTTTCCAAGGTTCTATAGTGTTTCCACTTAAGCAGTATAAGCCACTATCACGGTCATCCTGAGACAGCCGAGTCTAGATGCCAATACTGTAAGTATCCCATGGCCGTACCTATTTCTATACTTGTCTTTGTAGGTGTATTTGAATGTTCAAGATATTGCTGTTGCATATGATGTTATACTTCATAGGAATTAACATGCTAGTGTTGATACCAGAGGATTTTCAACAGCAACATATTGTCTAGAATCACACTCAATTCTTCTAATATATAAGGCTCTGCAGCCAGGACAAATCGACTATCGCGAATGCCACTACTATAGGCCGAATATTACCAGGGCTCTCTTGAATAGTATTCCTTGTTTTGTATGTCTGGTATCTAGACGGGTCCCACTGTTTAGTTATAGATATAAAGGGTTGATCTAGCCAACACCCATCCGTTTAACTGTTCCACTTGAGGCTACTTAGGACGACAAGAAGAGAAGATCTATACAAGTCTACACCTAGATACGACCGACGGAATCCACTGTCAGCTCATGAACTCGTAAATGTCATCTTCTATTGGTGATCCTATATCTATCGTAGAGTGGCCTCATATGAGAGTAATTGCCGTCGTTATTTATGCTCTGCGTCATTATTTACACTTGTTAAAGATGATTTAACAGCCTGCGGCTGTCTTTCCTGCCTGTCTGCCTTGCCTGTCTGTCTGCCTATCCGTCTGTCCCCCCCTCTTGTTCATGTCGTTGCCAAGCCCCGGAGAGCCCTCCAACTCTAGTATGAAAGCACCGGGGCAAGTTTATTCTTCATAGTGAATACCATGCTCCGCTGCGATGAACGCCGATGCTGTGATGGTGAAAACGAAACAAAAAAGCACCGCCAATCTGCACTTGAAATAAATCTAGATATTCGTGCCTAAAATCAGTCATGACCGCCTGTCTCAGTTGTTCCGTGACACATGCTCCTTTCCCCATCGTGTCCTGGGTGATGCAGAGTGCCCCGCCGCTTATATGTAAATGCGATGTAGTCGTCTCGGTTCGGAATGATTAATGACAAGTTGCTGCTATCCGCGCGACGCCGAATGTGCGAGCATCATCAACGCCTAGACTGAGAAATCATGACGTTATCGTATGTAATCCCCCGTACCGAGCTTCCGGCCATGGAAACCTTGACGTTTCTGCGGAACGTTTCTCGACTAGCGCGCAGGTCGTCCGCGGCTTCCTTATTGAGTGGATCGGAGGCGTTCGGCTCGAGGAACAGAAACTGCAAACCAACTATAACTGCATTAAGGTTGAGGACAGGCTTCCAGTCCTCGCGGAGAATGTTGAGGCACACTTTGCCCTCGAGATCGATGTTGGGGTGGTAGATCTTCTGCTGGCAGAGCACCTTGGGCGGCTCATGCGGGTAGGCCTGGGTCATGTTGAAGGTGAAAGTAAATTTGCCGCCCGTGTAGACGCCCTCGTCGGGCTTGATCTCGAGAACAAAGTTGAGGATATCGTCGGGGTTGGGGAATATCGTCTTCATCGTCGTGCCTAAGGACAGCTCCGAGAGATCTGTGAAGGAAGACGGCGCCATGGTTAGAATCCTTCTTCAGTTAAGACACGATTAGAATATTCAGAATGGCATACCTTTTTGTACCCTCAGTTGGGCGGCGGTAACTTTCTTTTTCTTACCCCCCGCAGCATCAGCATTTTCCTGCTTTTGCTGCTCTTTTTTCTGCCAGAAACTACGTCAGAAACCATGCCATGCCAATTTTAATGCGCCTTCCTTACCATAGACCATATTTTCAACATGATGGCGGCTAGTATTATGGATGCCGACCGGCGGTTGGGCAGAGCAGTAAAGGGAGGATAGAGACCCGAAAATCGGGGACCGGAGAGGGGATTTGGGTCGGATGGAGGTGACTAAGGCTCTTCCTTTTTTTGGTGACTGAACAACGCCTATGCCGTTATGAGCGCGTGCTGGATCAGAATA
This sequence comes from Xylaria hypoxylon, assembly GCA_902806585.1. Classification (NCBI taxonomy): domain Eukaryota; kingdom Fungi; phylum Ascomycota; class Sordariomycetes; order Xylariales; family Xylariaceae; genus Xylaria; species Xylaria hypoxylon. The sequence goes on along the minus strand of CADCXB010000018.1, from coordinate 1,827,193 downwards.
TAAAGTGACGGCAGTGACGGCGATTACGGCTGAAAACTGGACGGAGAGGTTTTGGTTGATCCTGGTGTGGGTGAGCGTGTTCGTGGCTGATGCAACGGCTGAGATAAGAGATTGCCGGCAGGGTGTCAGTCAACGAAAGGCATCAAATCATCAAATGGCAGCCAGGCGTAAATAGGTAGGTGGTAGTAGGCAATGTACCTCTACACGTAGTTTTATGAGTTAGATACAACTTGCCGTTAGTGGGGGGGTGCAATGACGGGATGGCGGGGTATTCTTCCCTTTTACTGGTGCACGGCGGTATTTATAAACAATCAATACGCCGAGACTCATCTCATTGTAAAGCACATGCATTGACTGACACCTATATTCATTCATTGTATGAGTCAATCATCTTGCTCTTGATTCTCATTCTGAGGATATTCACGGAAGTGAATAGACAAAGAACACTAAGATGAGACATGTACGATGCAATCATCGCCATTAGGTGCCCATTCCAATTATAGCAAACGGCTGACACAAAAAGAAGTCATCTTGAAACAAGGCTCGGCAAGCAGTTACTGGTATTATTAACAATAGGGTTAGTGTTGAGACCGTGGCTCCAACAGTCTTGGATCCATTTTTTATCCCTTGGATCACTTTTCTATCCCTTAGATTCCGACCCTGGCGTTGCCTCCGCAAACTCCTAATCCGATGTGATTGACTGATCCTCGAGGTAAACACGAGAAATGGCCTGCATGACTCCGTCGTCGAGGGAAATGATTGTGTAGAATGAGCGCAATGTCAGCGCAAAAAAGGCGACATACAAAACGAGGGTATCTGTTGGTGTTAAATACAACACCGTAATGCTTGAAAGTGAGGTAACAAGCAGTATAGTAAAAGGGTATCGCGTCATGCATCAGAATCCCCCAAAGGGATCATCGCGGAAGAAGTTTTCTTCTCCTCCCGCCCGGCTACCGGTATAATATGAATCCGTGCCGCGTGTGTCTCGAGTGCCGCGTGACGTGAAGCTATCCCGGTGTCGGCTGCGGCTACGGCGGCGGCGACGCTCCTTGCTCTGCCGTCGGGCCCTATACCGCATCTCCTCGGTTTCGTCTGGATGGTCATCGAACTTGCCGAATGAGATGGGGCTAATAAAGGCTTCCATCCTGACTGTCCCGATCGCCTCGAAGAAATTGCCCGCGGGTCTCGAGGACGCTTCCGATGTGCGTTGGGAACCGCCTGTGCTCACGCCCCATGTCACGTTACTTGATACTTGCGACTGTCCATAAATGTCGGAAGAACCCGCCGTGCCGATGCTAGCCCCTGCAGTACTATTGCTAGAGGCGTGCATCGAGGTTGGCGTGGGGGAGAAGCCACGGAATGACACCGGCGGTGGAACATGGCCTCCGGTATTGCTCCTCTTTCTACCATGAAGCATTACTTGGTTGGCACGCTCCTGTACACGCCCTTGAGGTCGACCGTGAAAGCGAGGAATCAACGGTGGCTCTGCGGGGTTTCCAGAAAGCTCACGTCGATGGGTAGGTATCGATGCGAACACCTCCGAGTCAATGTGCGCAGGAAATGTTGGCACAGGTTCCGGTTCCTCCTGCAGACTGGGCTGCGTATTCTGATCGTGACGGGTCAGAAAGGTTGGGTTTCTCCCTTTCGTCAGGCGAATGGAATCACGGATTCCACCCCTCCTTGCTCTGGGCTTTGACAATTCTGGGTCGGGCGCGGGAGCAGGCTTGGGCGGTGCGAGTGATGGTGTTATTTCAGGCACTTCCTGCTGTGAGTGAGCTAGGAAGGATAGTGCCATGAGCCACAGGTAATGGCGTTCGGCAGAGACGGCAGTAAATTTCAAGGCTCTCTGGGGCGTGAGGATGAGAATAGACCGGTCAAATATCTGAGTTTCGCCTTTGGGTATTGGATTTTCATCCTTGACATCCAAAACTGACTGAATGATAACTATATTCGTGTTAGTGGGATCGAGCAAAGAGACGAGACAATAACTCACGTTTGCGGCCAGACTTCCCCATCAATGCACTACCAGAAGCTGGTTGCTTGCTACTCCAGAGAATTGCTCGTTCATATGGAGCCAACCATACCCATCGCTTGTGACGATCGTTGCTATTCTCCTCTCGTCCACCGCCGTCTGCCACCCCGAAAGACTTGCGCCTCCGGACGTATTTAAACATCCATTCACCAACCATGGTCTGAGAGATTGCGTCCACAACCCCCGCAACCTGGGGTGTGCCGCCCGCGGAAAATGCATTGGTATTTTCCGTATTGGCCGTGGTAGTTGACGGCTGCGATTTGTGGGCTCTATATCGTGCCATTCCGATTTCGCGATTTCGTGGCGTTGTAATATCATTATTCGGCATAGGTGGCAACTGGGGGCTCTCGGGTGCCTCCTCAGAAGGTGACATCGGAGGCGGCGAGCGACTACCATGTCTGCGATATCGACCACCTCGAGGCAGAGCAGCTGCAGAGCGTACTTTTCGGATACTGTCACTCCTATAGGCGCCGCCCTTTGCGCCACGTCGATGCCAACCGCTTCCGTAGCGTGATGGGCTGTGCGACCCGTCACTGGGAGCACTAGCCGTGAAGGCTGGCTGCCTCGAGCTTGCTCTCGTGGGGATGGGGAATGGAGGTTCTCGGATGTCAGAGAGGCTAGGACTTGGTGACCGAGCATTATGCGAGGAAATGCCATTCTGAATCATCGCGGCTTTTCGCATGACGCTCGCCCGCGAGCTTGGGTTCATACCAACCGAAGGTGGTCGCGACGACGGTTTGCGGACCGAGACGTCCCGCGCATCAGCCAGACTGAAGCTACTATATATTTCCTGTCCTCCAAACTGTTTTGCTGTGCCCCGCGACTCTCTTGCCGGTATCCTGATATTTTCCGGTGACGTTGAGCCTACAAAAGCCGCGAATCGTTTTCCATGTCGGTTAGAACCAGTTTTTGGTTTGGGGGCCGTAAGAGCAGTTCGATATTCCGAGTCGCTAACATCTCCCTCTCCAAACTCTTCTGCCTCGTCAGAGCTTACTACATCAAACCCAGCAAATAAACTGCTAATACGAGGAGGCCGTCGCATGGGCGCTTTGTCGCCGGAGAGAGGGCCATTATCGTTATTACCAGGATACGTATCATGAGTTTCGGTTTCCGCCAATGATGGTGATACCGGTGGCGATAGACCTGATGCATTCACAAAACTGTCTTTATTTGCTAGTCGCCGCGGGTTTCGAGCAGGGAGGTGTCCAGGTACTGGTGTGAACGGTTTATCCACTATGTCAAGGTTAGGCGTAGGAGAAGATGGTCGAGATGAAATGGCGGAGGGATGCAGATGGCGGGGCAGTTTGTTCAGTCTCTTGTCAACTCGAATTTCTTCTGTCTGAACTGAGACAGACCGATACGGCGCGTGCAATTGCAATAAAGAGACCTGACAGCCAGCATCCTTGGAATGCTGAGGAAGACGATGATCCTGGGGACTAGGCGCACGACTCGTTGGAGGAACAATACTGATACTAGGAATCGGTAAAGGGGTCATACGCTTGGGGGTAGGGTCGCTTTCAGTCTGGGTAGCAACTGATTGTGTTTCCGCAGTCTGAGGGTTCAACTCGGGAGTTGGACTCTCTACCGGGGAAAGCGGCGTCCCTGGAGGGCTTAGAGGCTCAGCTGTCTGAGACGCGGATGATACCATTGAATGGGTGATGATTTTGGGAGTACCCATCAGGATCGGGCGGTTGATGTGGACTCGCTTTCGACGTTGATTCGCTTCAATTTCTATCTCACTACGAGGTGGACTCTCTATGTCCAGCAGGCCCTCGGCTCTCGCCAGAGGCTCCGGGGTAGAAGGTATCGAAGGAGCAATCTTGGGTGAAGGGGGTGGTGAATACTGCACAGCCGCGTCCGCGTATTCAGGTGACGTTTTCGGTGATTGAATCTCGTCATCCTCCTGAATATCACCCTCAAGCCTCGCAAGCACGCTTGGATTCGTATATAGTCTTCCCCGGACCACACTTCCAGGGCGAATTTGGCTCTCGATACTTTGATTGCGTCGGTGGGTTCTAGACGCAACGCTGTCGCGGCTCATATTTCGACGGTGTCCAGGGTTTGAAAACACACTTTGACGGCCGTCCGGATCCGTTTGGTAATCATCCTCATCGTCAAAGTTGAGTTCATCAGCTAAGCTAATGCCGTTAGTTTTGCCAACACCAGGGCCGCTAATAGTCGAGAACCGAATACTATTCGTTATACTCCGTGTGCGAACACTGGCACCATCGTTCTCTTCCGCTTCACTTTCCATTACATGTTGACCACCATTGGGTTGAGCAGCTTGAAGGTTTTCAACCTCTTCGAGAACAGCTTTCAATCGAGTTTCGGCAACGTGCAATTTTCGTTCGAATTTCCTTCGTTCTTCTTCCCATCCATCCTTTTCCTTCGCCCATAGATCGTGGACCCGTTGAGAATCTTCATCCTGCGCTCGAACTTTCTTTTGTGCCGCCTCAAGCCGCCGTTTTGTCTCTCCGGCGGCCTCAACAGCTTCTTCTCGCTCCCGCGCTAGCTCGCCTAAAGCCGACGATGTCCCTCCTTCAAGTAAAGCTAGTTGACGTCGAAGAGACCGAGTCTCCTTTGCCGTGTCGGAGAGAGTCGATTGCAAATTGTCCTTTTCCTCATGGGCAGCATGTAGAGTTGTCTCTAAACTTTCAATAATTTTCAACTTATCCTCTTGATCTCGTCGCAAGGTGAGAATCTCGGATACCAAGTTGGCGTGTAATGTTGGTGTAAACCGGCGAGGATCTAGCATGCTGAAGTTCTCATCAACGGCAAGATCCTTGGATGCACGCTTGTTCCTTTTCTCGACCTTATCGAGAGGCGACGAGGAGGCAACCCCTGGAGGTGTTGGAGATCGTCGCGACTTTCTCGATGTTCGTGACGGTGTCCGGTATGGAGTGCCTACTGGCGTTGGTAATGCTGCAACAGCAGCGCTGTGCAGCTCGTCCTCTGTTTCCCTAACAGCCATCTCTTAGCGTACTAATATACGACCCGTCAATGCCCTTAGATTGATTCGTCCCAGCGACGTAGACCAGAACGGAGATTGGCAGCTCGAGTTCACGAGGACGACGCACAAGTCCTGACTGCGCGTTCCCATATATCTCTTCGTAAGTTTGCTCCAGGAAGGTGATTCTACCTCGAGCCTACTAAAGAAGCAAGGCCTCGAACCGAATGTAGAAGCGCAAACTTCACTTTGAGGGGTCCCAAGTACCTATTCCTGTCGTACTGAGCATTGATATCTAGCCCCACTGTTAGCACAGTCTGGCCAGACTCAAAAAGATAACGCATGTGAATCAGGGATATTTTCAGCTTGAAACAAGTCGCACACCAGTGAGTTGTCCTGCAAGGGGCTAGTGCTGTTTGTATATTTCGTGATCCCGTAGACGTGGAGGTGGGTGTTATACAATCTCGGGATCAATAAGGCTCATATCGCCTTGTTCAACAAGCAGTAACAGGAATCAATTTATCACTTACCTCAAATTCCTCGTCCGAAGTAGCAAATCCGGGTTCAAGTGGGTTCTTCGTAGTGTGCGCGAGTCCTCGATAGGGACGGTTTTGGTCTCCTACCATAACCTTGATGCGGGTCCTCAGTGGGTTATATAAGACTGTGTTAAGGTTTCGTGGTAGTACGACTTGGCCAGCGTGCTCGAGCACTCCAGAATCGAACCAGAATCGAAATAGAAGGCCCATTCACACACACTAGGTGCACCTGTGTATTATAGTCGGTTGGTTCGATGATAGCTCGTGGGGTAAAGTCCACTCCGTAGTCATGGAAGCCGGGGACCTGCAGTACGTTGCATTGTCAGCTGTGACTTCACACCCTATAATTCTCATTCGGCAAGCTACCAAGACACCCGGCAACGTCGCAGTGGCATCGGTCTAGAAGGAGATGATTGTTATGCCTTGGATTAGCCAATGTGGCAGTTATCTGGACTAACCTAAACTCGCATGCAGCTGGGGAGCAAGGTCACGAAGAACCGGCCTGTGTCGGTGGTACGTCGGATTGACCAAGGGCTCTGTGTTTTCAGTGCCCGTGCCTTTTGTTGATAGTGACCATCTCTGGTACGTGGCCGTTAAATCGTATGATACCATCCAGAGAGCAACTTAAGGATGTAAGGATTTCCCCAGAAAGTATAGTACGTGGCAAAGCAAGGGAAGACAATGCGGACAGGATAAGGGCTTCGGTAACAGACACTATGGATGTCGATCACGGCCAACTTCCCTTTACCTGCAATGTCTGGTTCTATCCTCAATGTTCACAAGCGCCATGGATTGCAGGGAAGAAGCAGGAAGCAAAAAATAACTTGAAGGGTAGCAGAGAAGTGTTGCAAATTGTTATGACGAATGTCTAGACTACTGTGTATGTACATAAACTACACTACGCTCAGACTCAAGATATGAGATACCCACTCCAGTGGACACAACCCCCGGCCGAGATTAATGTCGAAAAAAAAACTGCCGTACTAATAATACCTTACTTCCAAAGCATGAGCTAGTGTAGGTATGATAGAAATAGGTAAGTAGATCGTAGTGTAAGAAAAACCGCATCTTCCCGTCCTCTTGCAAGTTATGGAATCCTAGTTCCATGAAATACCACACTACTTAACCACGATTCGAATGATCAATCATATACCTAAATCAGCCATTGTGTTCTAGCCTTCGTCAATTATAAGACATGCATTCTAGTGTCAGTACACGAGGCAAAACTCAAGACAATCTGGGTATTGTCAGGGTGAGACCATGCACGGCCACAATTACCTACCTATCCCAAGCCTGTCAATGCTAAGTACGATCCGGGGACCATTCAACTTGACAAGGTCCAGTGAATTACCTACGTACGTATGAGTAGTGTACTGAGTAGTACACTAGCAGGACAACCTAGAAAGGGGCCGTAGACCCCTGTTTTTTAATTGGCTACTAGGCTTGCTAGGTTCCTGGTATGGGGGGCCTCATCTCCAAATCCAAGAAGTATAATGTACAAATGTTAGACGAGTTGATTCTTTGATAATCCCCTGGTCGGGAGAGAGTCCGAAAAGATTTGTGAAGGCAGACGATATGCAGTGTCCAAGAGATATCACACTGTCACCTATCAAATTCTTATTATCCCCGAGCGCAGACAAATGAGAGTTGGAGGCTTAACGGGACATGGATTGATTGGAGGTCAACGGCACGATAATACCCAATCGATTTATGAAGCGAGGTGCATGCGTCAGACTAATAGCACCTGTTTCCTTCGTTATGTACGTATGGGGACAGTGGCTTAGTGTACAGTAGTGATGATGAAAGTGTCTCCATCATCACCGGGGTATTCCACATCCCGTATTAGTACCTGTTGCAGTACTGTTGTACGTGCGTCTGGCAGGGCTGCAAGCAAGTACACGTATGATCCACGCATTGAACAAATACCTCCTATACTTACATAGTATGCAAGGGAATTTAATTACGGCGTGCTACGGAAAGTAGTGTGGGATCTAACAGAGGCAAAGAGAGTGGAAATACCCAGCTATCTGATAATCCTAGTTCCCATCCTCAGTCCGCCTCTCGGCTCCTTGCCGCTTTCGGACGATAATCCGGGTCCTCTGAGCCGGTCATACATACTGATACAGTAGTAGTAACTAACAGCAGGGGACTGTCGATCTCGTCAATTCATCTCTCTCACACAAACCTCGCACTTGCTTTACCCCAGCTATTGTGTACACTGTTCATAACACTTCTAATATAATGATGAACTACATGCGTACCTACACTACACTATACTACAATTGTCAGTGCTATACTTTAATTGGTTAGTTAGCCTACTGATCAGGCATGTAATAGTGTATACGTAGTATGTATGGTACCTTAATATAACCCAAGCTATACTATTTGTACACTAGTGTAGGCATTTTAGACCACGGCGCGGCAAAATACCTACGTAGGGTAATTCATCAAGGTCCTAGTCGCCCTACTTAGTACATAGTATACTCAGTAATATAGGTCCTCGGCTTCGCCTATTTTCTTCATTTTCTTTTTTCAAGGTGACAACGCTTCCCGCTCAACGGTCAGCTCTCGGTATCACATGTGCGAATTAGTGTACTGTCACCAGTAATCAGTACCTAGTGTAGTGTAGTGTACACTATGCTCGTGTAGTTACTCGTAACTCATCGAAAAAGACAATCATGTCCATTTCCAAGACTCATTATCATTACAAACAGATTAGGCTCAGGGCAACAGGTAACCTATACGATCTAGATAATTCAAGCTCATATTTAGTGTCATGTACGATGTACCTACTTAGGTAAAGTGCTTGCTTAATCCAGGTCTCAGCATCTTTTTAGGATTAAACATGCTTAGCTTATACAAAAGCAAGCACTTTCAATGCTGATCTCTCAAACCCATAGAAACATACCGCGCTAGCAAGACGAACTACAGCTCTTCATAATGCTAAGTAATAGATAGTAGGTATCGTGGTAGTATCTACTAATGTGTCGCGGTGGGATCTGCAGTTGCTACTATGTCCGACTACAATGTAGTGTAGAACTAGAGCGTTTCAGATTAAACCGTGGCTTTCCTTTTTAGCCTTTCAGTATATTCGAGACAACCGATAGAGATGACAGGTCACCATGAAAGTCTAAAGATATGGTCGGCAGCAGCAAAGGCAGACCATCAACGTCCCCAACTCCCTACTAACTCCAAGTGGTCTACGCGCAACGCAGGTTGGTAACGCGGCACGCCACAATAGCCCATCAGTCTGATCCATATCCGCGACTGGTGTAGCGTAGCGCCAGGATGTCGCACTATAAGACCCCAATCCACTGCGTCGGCGCAGCTGAATTACCGCATTTTTGTTTCATGTACTAGTGTAGTGTAATTAGTACGTACGTACGAAATTCTGTCTCACTACACACACGTGTACGTACTCACGACTCACGAGAATATTTCTCGAAGGACTACACAGTACTATACCAACTAGCACATACTATGTTACTGTAATAAGTGTAGCGGACTTAGCGTAAGGCTAGGTAACAACCCAAGTGGAGGGCCTAAAATCATTCCGTTCCCAAAAATTACTTAAAGCATCCATCAACGGTAAGCTCCCGTGGGTCCAGGTTTTCAAGGCTCCTCTCCTCCCACGCTGCCAAGCAAACCCGAGATTGACAATGCAAAACTGACAAAGTTTGTGGCTTTCTGATCCCGGCCAGTTCCGTTCACAGCCTGGTGCTGGGCAGCGTTATCCTTCGATCACCAACTTAGTACAACTTACTACTTAGTACAGGAGACAAGGACTGTTAGATTTCGAGCTAGAAACCGGGTTCTGGCCGACCAGGCTGCAGAGCTGCTATTAGTATCACATCTTGGCGTGCATACAACTACTACCTCTTAGTAGTATCTAGTGTACATACTCAGTACACTAACACATTACAGTATAGGCACTACATAGTAGGTATGTGTCTAGATGGATGCACATGCACAAAGGCGGCACACAAGGGAGCTCCCAGTTTGTGCAGCCTCCACCCGGGGAAGTGGAAAATCACTTCAGTCACGCTATTCTCGACCCAACTGATTGGCCTGTGGATGCGTCTACTGCAACCATACGCGGTGCCGCGTTCGGCTTTTTGCTTCCAAAACGCTACTGTACCATTAGTATAAACTAGATAGATTGCAACTGTTTATCTTTACAGTACTATTCCGCGAGATAATTTCCCAGAGAAGTTCAGATCTACGCTAGGTACGTAGAGTATACCATTTCCTAGCTTCTATTCTACAGCCTACTACCTACTATGTAGTTACTATGTAAATAGTGTAAAAACACCATAAAGGACGCGATTTGTTGGGAATACTTACAAGGGTTTATAAACCGCTATACCTAGTGTAGACCATTACAGCGGCCGTCAAAGCACAGTATACTCAACTACTTCAATACAGTACAGTACACTTACAGGAAGAGTTGTCAGTCCCACATTAGGAATGGCAATATTACATCATCGAGACGAAAAGACGGCGAGGAAGTCCACCTGCAGCCATTATGCAAACCCCTCCATAGATGTATTACCTAAGCCGTCATATTAACGAAGGTTTGACATGCGGCCTGTTGTTCTGCGAGCGAGTTGCTGTTAAGGATACTATTAGCCCCAGCCTGTCAACGTGTAGCTAAGCGAGCGGTGGCTGAGCTAGACTGCTCTTTTGTTAGTCGCGCAACCTACCGCCGCACGAGTGTAGTTAAATATCAAACCTATTCCCAATGAAGTCGTAGCTACAGCAGGGTATTGTTTAGACCTAGTATCAATAGCAGCACATGTTATTCTGTCTCGAAGGTGTAACCGGGGATACCGGATGATCATCGCTTGATAACGCCGTCGTCCTGGCAGTGCTAGGTTGATCTATACGAGTTATGTGCTGATCGACAGAGGAAGGATAACTAGCTTAAACCTTGCGTTCGTTCGTTCGTTCGTTCCCAATATTTCATAATGTAGCTACTCGTCGGAAACTCAACTATAACGATGTTGACAACAATAATGTTAGCAGCGCCAACCAAGCTCTTAGTGAGTTCAGCAGGAACGTTGAGTAAGTCTACTATAACCAAAATCAAGCTCTCGTTGTGTGAAGAGTATTATATTCCAGGGATCTTGAATATGAGGGAGACCAACTACTTAGTGTAGTTGACTATTAGCCCCTTCCTTTGGAGGGAGACATCCTAGGTCTAAATGCAGCTAAATCTAACCCATATTCTTTGATAGCGCTATCATCCATCTTCAATAACGTGTTTTTTGGTGTCATTTATGGCATATTATCTTCGTTCAGCTGGTTAGCTAGGAGTCAACTTCTTGTATTCGAACTAGCTAGGACCTTATATCTGACGCACTATAGCTTGTGCTAATGCTGTAGCTTTCACCTAAAGGCTCTAGTTATCAATCGAAATCATTACACGTATACCGACCTAGCATCAATTGCTATATAATGAACTAGACGATAGAACTAGCTCTTGGAATAATAGAGTTAGTTATGGGTACGTTAACTTGACTGTATACTACCTAGCTGTCCGGACATATGGTAATCTAGTGTTTGTCCTAGTCGCCAAGGTACTGAAGCACCCGATTATAGTTATTGATAGCTTGTTCGATATACCGCACTACGACTTATTCTTGGAGTCACATGACAAAGCACGGCCGGAAGAGAAGCTTATGGCCCTGGAAAGACGGCTCATTCCGGTTCTCGCGAGGGCTGGGAACCAGCAAAACGCGTTAGCAAGAGCTATTCACCAAGTGTAACGTCTCCAATTAGTATTCTATCATCTTCGAGCTGACATGGATCGAGATGGAACCGAGCTATAAGTCTAGGAACTTATTTATTCGGGGAGAAAGTCGAACCGGGTACCGTAGATTAGATCTCGCTCGGCTTTCGGCTATGGATACTGGTTAACTAGGTGTAAATTACCAGAGCAACGAAAGCAACTACACGGATAAAGCGGCCGGTTCTAGATCAACCTCTTATAAACCCCCTTAGTGTTCATAACAGCAGGAACCACAACGCTACCATCGTAGGACGAGTAGGGACTTGCATCGCTCACATCCAAATTTCAAACACATTGGGAAATAAAACCTAGGAGCAAGTAAAGTCTCGATATGTGGCGTATCCAGGACAGTATACGGGAGGTCGGCAGGTAGCTAATTTATATAGTACTGCATGGTCATATTCCGCCGATTGGTTCATGTCAGGATCTTGCCACATAAGTCAAGTTACGGGTGTTATAGATATGTAGTGTTACACAAATATCTCGCCAGTCTTGATTTAGTATTCTCAGGTAACAAGATACTAAACATCTTCGCTGCTCTATAGAGTGGTGTCATGGCAGTATGGCCCCCTGAAAATGGCTATATGTGACAAAAAAGGGGCAGTCAACTATAGAGAGAGCTCTATGAGATACCACAATTCCCGAGTCATAGAGTCAAGATAAATTATAGCAGGACCAGTTGATCTAGAGCCTTACCATAGCCTTATGTTTTACTAGAAGCCCTTTATCTTAGCAATAATCCCAACTTTCCATCTCTATATAGCTGAGTATCTATAGGAGCGAGACGATAACCAAGAACATTCTAGCACAAGTCGCAGTCAGCCCAGGCCTCTAGAAAAGCTTACAGAAAAGTTTAGTTAAAATTCTAAGGCTAGAGGTTTCCTATTGGCGCTTTAATGTGGGTGGGCAGTCTTAATGGGTAGTTATACTTCATCGACCCACGTGGCAGTGAAAGTAGTCGCCAGTAGAGGCGTTGACCCTAATAACGAGGGTCCCTACATACCTATTGATGGAATGAGAACGAGAAAGATTAGCCTTGAGATACTACGCTACCGGGTTGATGAGCGCTGGCTGAAGGCTAACGTTGTGGATAGCAGTGTCCCTCCCAATAATTCATATGCTGTGGCTACGCGGCGCCCGCCTTTCAGAAACTTCCAAAAGAGGCGCTGATTATATCATCGAGACCCATTTACAGCTTTGGATGCTACGGTCTTCGCGTGGGAGGTAGAACAGGACGAAGAACTTACTGTACTAGAAGACCGGTAGTAGCTACGTGGTAGAGGAATAAGCAATAATATTGGATGAGGCCATCGGCGAAAGAAAAGAACCAATCTCATTTTAAAATGACCTATCGAAAATAATGATCCTATCAGAATCTCTCTCTTGGAGCTTGCCCGGTTAGTGTCCTCCGAGTAACTGATTCCGGCTTTGGGGCTTTCTCCACGCATCATCGAGGCCCGGCGCTCAGTTCGTTCACGTACTGTAGGTAGACGACCACTCTTAGAAGGACAGTCTCGGCAAGAACGGCAGACATTGAGATGGGAATTCTGATGGTAATCGATGGCGGGCGTGCTCGGTTACGCGACAAGTCACATCCGATCTTCCGCCCTTTTTTTGACGGAGGTACTGTAATTTTGCTTGATACCCGTAACTTGTATAGAATCTGCCGTCGATGAAGAACAAACAAATATGTGGTGGCTTCATTAGTCGATTCATTCCGTCATGCCCTCTATTTCACCAAAGAACGATGAAATTCGGTTATAGTAATCGCAGGGGATAAATCTCGTGTTACTATGATGTATGCTGTAAAAATTAATAGTCTACATGCGGTGGCTTTTTGAGAATAATCCTAATAGGTCTATTATTAGTCTCGAAACACAGAGGCTTGATTTTCTACAACTTGAAAGAATTAGGGTGCTTCACAGACACGGAGCTTGTTCGACGTTAAGGCGCGGATTATCTGCAAGTGGTACATGGGCAGAATAACGCTCGGCCTTAGCTCTCTTATAGCATTTATTGTTATGGCATTACAATATAGCTAGAATCATATGATTTGCTTACCTAAAGTAGGTGGCCGAAAACGATCTCGAAATGTCTCACCTCTATAGTAGTTCACCACCACAACTCAGTGGATAGCTGCAGCAACTCAAGAGCTAAGGAAAGGAGAGAAATCTCAAGCTTCAATGAAAGTATCATACTGGAATATTCCCGCACATAGTCTTAATGTATATTTTGTAAATGGGGCGATATAGAACGCAACTGCAAGAATCAAAATAGGGGTTCGAGAACACACTCGAATTAAGAATAATATTCTTAGATGCCAAAAATTCTTTGACCCCATCGATGACTCCTATGGAAATACTTAGTATATATATACATCCCGTCTAGTTGGTAACTATCTAAAATTCGGCTATTCCTGCCCCATCTCTTTATGTGTCTCGAACTGGAGCAAGGGCTAATAGCTGAATGAGTGAGCCTTAAGGTCCGAGACTCGGAGGCTAGTTTCGGTAACTATGATAGCAACTTTCCGCGGACGATTAGAGACTGCAAAGCACAAACCTACGATCCATTTGGCCTGGTTATCTATCATCGTAGAATAATAACCCAGGAGCTATGAGACTCTGCGGCGCCTAAAACTATAATAGACAAGAGTTTAATGGAGTATTTAAAACTTCGAAGGGCTTCGCTTTTAGATATAGTTCCTTGTACTCTAATAACATCCCGTCAATATATCCTTTAAGTGGAGTTAAATATACTTGGTTGAAGGACTATGCTCTTTTAGAAAGGAAACAGGCTAGGTAATAAGCTGAAGTAATATGTACGCGGGCTACAACCGTTGCTAAGTGTAGTTGTTTGCTTTAATTTAACCTTTAAGGGTTAAGTTTAACAGCTTAAGTAAAGATGTTTTCTAGTTTACATTGTAAACAACTTAAAAAAACTACTAAGATAAACTAATAACTTTAACATAATAGTTTACAAGCAGCACTTTGCATATAACTTTTAATGAGAAATTTATTTACATAGGTTATTAACAAGACATATATTGTTTTATGGCTAGGTATAGTGTTCCATTTATTTAATACGACCATTACCAATACTACCTACAATATTTTTACAAACGTTATATTTTACTTCCATAATTTAACAATGATAAGTGTGAATTCACGATGTTTAATCTTATAGATAGAGTATTAGCCACTCCAACAAGCACACGGCATTATGCAAGGATAGTAGTCTTGGTACGGTTATCAAGGGACACATATGTCAAACATGCAATATGAACCTTACCACATCCCTTCTACTATAGCCTGATAACGGACATTGGCCATGGGAACAATCACCACAACTTGTACACTCAAGTGCATATCATATGTCTGTAGTAAAGGGTGAAGATGGTGTCATACATAAACCTAGCCTAGTACAGCCCCGCATCTTTTACTTATTGCTTAATACCCATAACCTTAAGATCTTTGAGTAAGGAATTTGACTATGATATATATTGTGCCCGTTGGGAAACTTGACCCATGGATAAATTATTCGTGCTTATTCTTATTGCCCAAAGTAATAAGTAGACGTATTTAGCGCGAGGGATTCAGCAACTCCTGATGGCACAGTTGGTAGCGCGTTGGACTGTAATTGAAATTGCTTGGAGATCCACAGGTCGGGTGTTCGAATCACCCTCAGGAGAATTTTTACATCTTTTATCGCATACACAGTAGCGAAAGAGGAGGAAGAGGAGGATGGCGATAGCGCGGTTGGTGTTGTGCTAGTCCGCTACACTGACTTAGACGATACTTCCTTCCCTTAAGGGGGAGAAAGAGTTCCGGGTTTTACCTCCCTATTTAAAAATTTAGCACTTGCTTTTCTTTGCTTTACATGGGTTGTATGACAAGCTTTTTACAGCTAGGTACCTAGTTATTATGTAAACGCTATAACTATAGCATAGTAGTTTAATCATGTTTATTTATCTTAGCTTTAGCTTTTCGTAATATTGTTCTTCAGCTTGCTTTTCTTATGGGATTTTGTTCTTAATTCACATAGATCGATTTCTCGAAACTCGGTATATTAAAATTAGCTGCTGCTTGAATCAATTATTCATGTTTGTTACCCGGTTTGTTGTTGAGGGCAAACCTCTCAGAAATGCGAGACTTGTGTGTGGGGTGATGAGACCAAACACATCTTCAGTACATATATTATCAAATATATAGATAGGGCTTGCTAAGAAACCTCGCAACATCGAGACCGTCATCCACGTGTTTGTTGTGTGCCACCCGAGATCCGGTGGGATCAGATCACCCTCAGACATCATGCAGACAGCCGGTACCACTCAAGGGATGTAATAGGCCTACATAAATCCTAGATGATGTGTGTAGGACCGCGGGATACAACCTAATCTTCGGGGCATGCGAAGTGACATGGCAGATGGCCGCTGATCTGAGACATGCATCTGTCAAAATAAAGTGTGAAGTGTGTCTATATACCGAACATATGATACTCCGCTAATGCAGCCGGGTGTTAATGCCATTGCGCAAGATTCCGCGGCCTAACCGTAAACGCCAAGGTGCGGTTTGGTTCAGCGAATGACAACTCAGCCTCATGTTAGGAGGCTGTCGCTTAAGTTCGATGTAGAATACTACTACTCAGTGCGTCAGTCGATTACGGGCCAAAGGACAAGCAAGATCCTGGCCTTGGTGCTAACCTCGGGTCGTTCATTTAAGCGTCCCCACGGTATCAAGTAACACGCAAAAGTACACCGATGCTTCCTGCAAAGAACATGCACTTGTTCACATACACTAGATATGCTAATGCGGCTGGACTGCATATAAGCACGTTTCTAGTGTACGCTAGGTGGACCGCCATGCAAGTTGCGCGGGTGGGAATTCATGACTTGTAATCTTTAGTAAAAAGGTGATATGATAGGCTTGTTCTAGCCATAGGGAACAATTCGAAATGTCAAGACCCGATTGACTAGCGGCACAGTCAGGAACGTTCGGAAAGCCATGGCAAGCTTGGGGGAAGGCGGGAATTTGAATTGCATACAGACTACAGTAGTGCTCAGGTACGCACTACACTACACTATACATTACATGATTCTCGGAAGCAGGGATGCCAACCACTGAAACCTTCATACGGGGATAGGTACTAAGATTCTGATGGAACTTCAAAGACCCGTGTGTGGCCGTCGCCACCCCGATGGGCAGCCTCGGGAAGCAATCGGTGAAACAACGTGGCTGCGGACTGCGAGCTGCAAGAGGCACATCCCCGGCCCTTGACCTTGGCCCTGACCGTGTGGCCGAAAATGGTGTTGCTGTTGGCTGCATGTCACCTTCCTTGTGCATACCGCCTCGAAGACGAAGACAGACCCGGCCTAGTGCGGATAAATGCCTCGGGATCACATCACACTGCGAGGTTTGCGGGTAAAGCGAGACGGGCGAGGGTCATAGCGATGGTCTATGGACTTATCACGCACGCAGTTAGCTTGTTGTAACATTCGATCTGGAGATGGCACACTAGATCTGAAGAACAGCGGACTCGAGGTTGGCGGTTGGCGCAAAGGATTCTCACCCCTGGTAGACTGTTGATGGCGCTGACGCTGCACTCCTTCTGCGAGGTAAAAGAACCTTCAACGGAACGGGCCGACCGAGTTAGGAAGGAGAGAGCTGAAAGCGAAGAACCTTTTTTCCTTCGTGGGCCTCAGAAACCTCCACACAAACTGCATGGAAGCCGCATATCCAATTTCTTCTAGAACCCGCACGTTTTTTTTTTTCTTTCTTCCCACCCTGCGCGCTCGTGGTCTCTCGGGCCAAGGCGGTGAGCGACTAAGACCATGGCGTGTCTCGTCTCTGGACGGACCCCGGAAAATCCGTACGCGTGTTGGCTCCACGTGCCTGCGTCGCAATGCTGGTTCGACGCCACGGCCATTCCGCATGGCGCCCTTACTAAGTACGAGGCCCGATCTCAACGACCTGCATCTGAACGGCGAGTCGGCGAAATATGTTGGTGCAACTCGCCGGTCTGGATGGGGGAAGCGAGGGATAGAACAGGCTCGAAGGATCATGTCACTAACCTTAGCATTGTCTATTGCCCGCCAACTCGTAGCGGACGAAAATTCCTTTGCCGGGGTGCACGTAATCAGTTCCTGGTTAGCAATCCATGTGGATTTACTTACCTAGGTAGTAATTACTGCCAAGAGGCATCTGGAGAGAAGAGTAGGTATGGTGTCGGTTGAATCCTACGAAACGCAATACTGCACTGCACTGTATGAACTACTGCGTTCCTATAATGCTTCAAAGATCCCCGTGGCCGTGGTCCTGGTACGACGCTTGCGGGGGTTCGGATAGAGAATTTAGCTTTCACGAGGCGACTACGGGCCCGTCGCCCTAGGTCACGTTAAGCCGATAGGATCGAGATCGAGACTGTTAGAGCGTCATCTAGATTTGCTATACTCATGAGGACTATTGTAGTTTATGCTTGAGGCGAACCAAGCCTCCGTAGACGGTAACTTGAGATTGAGCAGCATTGATAATTGAATTTAATGTCATGGTGATCTATGGAAAAGTAGAGCGACTATACTATGTATTGTTGGACTTTATCGATGATTAAGAGGTCATCGTGAAATATTTCATCCTCGTCACAAATTGGAACTAATGTGAGTGGTCTTGAAGGTGGAGAGGCGAGAATAAGGTTATTAATGCCCGGAAGCTTGGTGATCACGTCGGACCCGGCCGCCGAGAGGGGTTTCACGATGTCTTCATCTTTCAGGGCATTATACATAGCAAACGTATTATCGGTTAGGATTGGCGGCACCGCCGTGGAGGGTTCGCTTTGGCGTGTTAGGTATGCATCATGATGGGTTCTTGGACCAGAACATGGTGACCTTCCACTTTGGCTTAGACTCAAACTCCACCCACGAAGTGATGCGTTGCTAGTGTAGTTTACTTAGTACGGGGAGGTCCGGATTGATGGTACCGTTAAATGCTTTTGGCGTTACAGTTGTGGATCGCTGGCTGGCCTTGAATTGTTACTAACTTACAATAGAAGGATGAGTGCTGCTCCTGTCGGTTGGTAACGGCAGAACATCATCAACTAACAAGTTGTGGTTCTCTAAGTACGGGCAGTCTGTACGGGTACTGTACGGGTGACTCATGTTCCCTTTAACAAGAGGTGACGTCAGTTGAAAGTTGGATGACTGGTTCGCGGTGTACGCGGTGTACGCGGTGTACGCGGTGTAAGCGATCGTAAGAATCTCGGGGGAAGGGAAATCGCGTTCTGGTCGTGATGGATTTGTGATAGATTTGCGATATATGACATTGTGAATCTGACCTGTGCTATCCCGACCGAGCTGCGGTGCGACTCTGCCGGTAGATCGACGCGGCAATGGCGCATACATGTAGCAGGCTGTCGGTAATACTGCAAAGTCCTAGATCACATGTGATGATTTGATAGTAGCACACATCTTCACTATTCAGGTATTAATCACTAAGAGAGTTCGTCATCGAGGTTGCTCTTGAAGCTAGCACACGTGCGTATACTTAGGTATAGGTTACTGTAGCTAGTTAGACTAATAAGTATACCTTACTCTAACTACATGAATTACCTATCTGAGATACTGGAAAAGCGACCTTCCCCTATTTCTCTCGATATCCGGCCGTCTGCTTACCGATACGGTTAGATGATAACTAAGCACCTCTCAGTCGGAGACCGGCGACGCCGGCGAACGGCAGCGACATGGGATGCTGCATCTACGCTACACGGAAAGCGGTTTGAATACACCAACCTAGTTGCGCAAGTTCATGTGGCCCTGTGGGCCGCGTCCCAAGCTCCGGGTCAGCCATTCCGAATTCCGGTGGACATATTGTGAGAAAGAACCGGACGTAGTGTACTTTTCTACGTAGTACCTACCTAACACCCGTACCCAGTTGAGAAAACACCTTTTTCTTGGTCTTGATCGAGGGAGCTAACCTAGCTACATAGGCAGTTATCAGGGTTTACCGTCACCGAGACCCTATCTAGGTAGACCGAAGCGGGTTTTCTTGCCCGCTACACCACCACGTGCTACAAGTTGGTTCGCTAGCACAGCCATGTCGTCAAAAACCACGGGCTCGGAGAGAACTCCGGAGAAAGCAAAGAAGCGGGATCGTCGAGCCTTGGGGTCGGCTTAGTTAGATGAAGTGAGCTGAGATAAGATCTTAGGTGAGTCGCTTTTTCCAACCATCTCTGTCTACTTACGTTTGTGTGCTTGAGGTTGTATTCTACCATACTACGATGTATGCGAAGTGTTAAGATCCCTAGCTGAGACAGCGCGACTAAGAAGCTTTATTAGTACATTTTCAACTAAACACGTAAAAAGGAAACTATGCATTGAACACTGAGGCATATTATACTGTAATTGACTCAGAAATGTTACCGTTCATTTATTATTTAACCATATTTTCATGATATAATTGTATACACTATAATTGTTAGCAACTAGATCACTAATATATTAAATGATTTCTTGTGAAAAATGAACAATAAATGAAGATAAACCAGGCGGGGTAGTTTAATCTATTTCCTAAAAGAGGTTTGTTTTACCTATAGGTACGTGTATATGTGTACTATCTATTTAATAGAGCACTGTCATAGGTATCCCTAGACTACCTACTGCTTATCCCACTATGAGACCTACATATGAACGATCACCTGTGAATTTTTTTTCAACGACATGATAATACCCTTAAAGTCTTGGGTAACAGTAAATGTTAGGTATTTGTATACTTTGCCAAACGGCTAGGTACAGACTCCGTCTCGTCTCGGTATTAAGAGAAGTAGCGCCTTTCTTCGCTACGATTATTGTCCCCTGGCGCAAACTGGTAAAGACAGACACAAACAGTGACTAGGTACCTATGGAATGGTATTATGCACCGGGATCTTTATAGTGTATACACTAGTTAGGTAAAATTTAATCATCCTGCACAGAGCACTAGCTAGAGCAACATAGTACAATTTTGCTGAGTAGTTTCTGTTAGCAAACTTATCTCTTATCTTTGCGTGTTCTCTTGTCTGCTGCTAGGAGAGCACGTCAGTGGAGAAGTGGTAACAAGACAACTAACAAGGAGCTCAAATTATTGTACTATTTTATAGTGGACGTAAGCTAATACCTAGGTAATACCTTAAGTACCTAGTTAATCAGATAAAAGCTTCAGGTCTAGTCTGGATAGTGTAGTGTTATAAGAGCTCAAGAGCCCACCAAGAATGCATTGTGCCAAGAATCGCTTTGTCATGCCAAGCTTATAGCTGTACCAGACATTCCCTTACCTTACATACGTAGTACGCAGATTCAAGCTGGAAAGTTTAGTCTACCTGTATAGATGATCAGTGGGTAAATAAAAGCGGGGGAGAAAGGAAAACAAAAGTTGAGACAAGGTCACTGTTAGTGATGCCTTGCATTGCGACCTTTTTGGGGGTTTGGATTATCCTATGATACTTGATTCTGCGCTTTGCGAACAGGGACTAGACTAGCGGATGTAGACTCTATAATAGTACCATGCATGAGCGAAGAAAGGGGGTAGGTGTGAATTGTACATACAGGTGCTACAGTTAGGTACAGATGCAACGTGGGGTTGAGGTTGTATGGCGTAGTCAGTGATTAAGCAGATACACAGTTGTTGGTGAGAGTTGGGAAAGAGCCTTGACAAGAGCTAAGGCTTTGCTCAGGGACTGGTGCATGCTGCAAGCATGCAATAATCCTACGTCTCTCTCTCTCTCTCTCCCCCTTTTTTTTATTGCTTGCGCATCACCTCCTTTTCAACTTCGTCTTAGTCGGCGATGGCCTGTGATTACATACTATGTATAGCCCGTACCTATATCAAGTTAGGAAGTTGGGGGCGAAAGATATAGACATAGGAGGCTTAGGAAGAAAATCTGAGATGATATTCACATGTAATTTTGATTCGAGAAACCCTATCCGTGTAGGCCACCTACAATGGATACACTCTTATGTATCCTAGTGCGGACCATTTGGCAAAGTACTTTGATTCTGGGCATGTAGAAAGATGGGCATTGGTGTAGTTAAATGCCGGGCGTCGTTAACTGATATATTATTAGTGTGCGCGAAGTGCCTGTTTCTCAGTAGAAAACGAACGGTTCGGCGCTAGGAAAGCAGGTTAGTAGTGCCTACACTACAATGAAGCCCCAAAATGGCATTTATTCGGGGTCATCCGGCTGTAAATATCCCTAACACACCTAACAATGAACCACCGGCAGGCAATTACTCGGGAAGTAATTGCGATAGTAATTAGCCGAAAGAGGCATAAAATCCAAGTAACTAACAACCAACTATATATATGGGGAGTTTATGATTAACTCCACTTTGACTCGGATAGATAGTTGTCGCAAAGGGTTGTTTAGTACTAACTACTTGTGCTGAACCAAGACGTATAGTGTTGAGTGTACTTACTGTAATACGCAAAGGCTATGTATCACGTCAGCTTGACATACCAGAGTGCCAGAAAAAATTAATTAAAGACGATTTGATTGATCAGTAAATATAGCTTCTCTAATCAGATTCGAATAGATTTGACTATAGTTTGAGATGCAATATATCAAAGAGCTCCGGGAGACTATCCTCGCGGAACCACAATCCTTTTCCGACCAGGGAGATATTGAACATTCATGCGTGGGCAAGTTAAAATATGGACATCGCAATGGAGAAGCTGTGTAGAAGATGACTTGAAGAATTGGAAACTCTTATATGGCGTAAAATGGCAGCCCCCCTCCGAGACTCCAGAACACCGCCGGCTGCCCGACCCATCTCTTCACAATAATGTGCCTTCTTGGTGTACGAAAAACCCAAGTCATCTTTGCGCCCTAGGATGCCGCTTTTTCATTTTTCATTCGTACGCCGTTCGCCAGATAGTAAACTGGTTGATGTTTAAAAAGCAAGCAATACAGAGATGAGACGGAATAGAGTGTATGGACACGGCATACTCTTCCTTGATAACATGGAGTTGGTTGAGCTTGGAAGAGGTATGCACCGCCGAGGTCGTCGCAGTCGGTCGGTAGTTTCGATACGGTACACATGAATCAAATATAAAATGAATTGCTGTCGTGGTATCATTTCAGTTGTGCGTGAGCCCGCAATGTCACTGCCTAATCATGCTAGGCTCTTATAAAATGACGCATTTGCCTCCATTTCCTCGGCCCCGGGGTCTCCTATATCGATCGGTGTCACGAGCTGATGCAAATGTTTCCCCGTTGGGAGGGCGGATGCGTTGCGTCGGTGGCCGTGATGCAGCCTCTCGTTGCCTGCGCAGTATCCTAACAACGTCATAAAAAGCTTTCTCAACGTTGATGCAGTTCTTTGCTGATGCCTCGACAAATTCGCAACCCAGCTCCCTCGCCAAGGCGTGACCTTCTTGTGTAGACACCTCTCTTTCTGTTACGCGATCGCTCTTGTTGCCAACCAGCATAATGGGCACAGAGCTCGCAGGGACGACTGCGGCTATTGGTGAACCGGCATATGTCGGTGATGATTGGCATGATTCCTTTACCCGCTGGATTTGGTGGTGAAATCGCTTGATTCTGGTAAAAGACGATCGAGAAGAGATACTGTAGACCAGGACAAATCCCTCGCCGTCGCGAATCCACTGATCTCTCAATGCCGTATATTCTTCCTGTCCAGCTGTGTCTAGTACTTCAAGCATGCATGCTGAACCGTCTATTACGACTTGTTTACGGTAGGAATCCTCGATTGTCGGGTCATACTGGTATTAGATGTCAGTGCCTTGTTACCATATCGTGAAGGAGATGGAGCGGAAGAGGGGGGGGAGTCAAGGCAATAGTCGCCAGTGATTTCCTTTCTAGCCCGGAATATAGACTTACAGTTTCGACAAAGTGTTGTAAACATAATTGAATTGTCAGGGCTGTCTTGCCCACACCACCATCGCCAAGCACAACCAGCCTGTATAGCACCATTCGCGGCGTCATCATGAATTAGGAAAGTGGTCGGCGGGGAACCGAACGGCAGGCGAAAGGTATGCGAAGCAAAGCAGTATTAACTAATAAGCTATATGTAGGGTATTCCTGGTGAACAAGATAGTAGGTATAGATGAGGGCGAAGTGGCGGGTTGTAGCAGTTCAAGTTTCGCAAAGGCCAGGCAATGGGACGGAAGAATGATGTAAGCCGCTATTTCAGTCGACCCGATTCGATTTAATAAGCAGGAGAGCGTTAGGATACCAAAGCGTTTGCGATCGGCAAGAAAGAAATAAAATAAAATAAAAATAGCACCGGCAACAGCAACGATGGTAATAGTAACAACAACGGCAGTGGCAGTGGCAGTGGCGGCAGCAGTAGCAGCAGCGGCAACGGCAACGACAAAAACAACAACAGCAGCTATAGCGAGTGTCTCGGGACACGGCGTGGGTGTTGGAGAGAGCGAAGGTAATTGAGTGGTTGAGTAGTGAAATGAGGAGGAGAAGAGGAGGGTCAAGGCTTCAAGGTCAAAGGTTGTTTTGTGGATTGTGGAGAATACGTTCTGGGGCGGGTCGGGTCTTAGTACCTAGGCAGTTAACCGATAGAGAGTGCCTGTAGCAAGCGCCTGCCTGCCTGTTGGCAGCAGTGTCTGGAGGCAGGTAGGTGCCTAGAATACCTAGATTCAATAGTACGTAGGTTAAGAGGTAGGTAGGTAGGTTAGGTACCTAAGGTAGAGGTCGGCAGTGTAGTGTAGTATACCGCATATAGGTACTTACATATGTTGGTGGGTGAGTACTCAAGGTACCTACACCTTAGGTAGTGGAGGTAATAGCTTCACATTTTCCCGCTAAAAGTTGGAGAGCTACTAGGTATGACACTAATCCACAAGCAAATCCCGTAGTCTGTCCCGGTCTGTTTACCTCCAGTCTACCGGGCCGCCTTTGTTTGCAAAAAGATAGGGTAGGTAAGTCTATCACTACCTGCACCTTGCTGATTACTGCAGTATGAGGATGATAATTAGTAGGTATTGGGCATTGCTACTACCTAGGTAGTTCTAGCGTTGACACTTCTTGACACCATCCAAGTACTTACTTGTATAGGTAACAGGGAAAATAGATAGATTGGTAAAATATCATAGATATGCTACTACTGTATCGATCATTGAGATCCTATCCTATCCTACCAACCAACCAACCTACCTGCCTACCTCTCATGTAGGCAGATAGATAGAGACGCACTTACTCCTTATGGTAGGCCCACCTGAGACAAAGAACATGAGAGCAAAGGATCGGCAGGACTGACACTCATGAAGTTAAATTGTTATTATCGTGTGATCCTTTCTACTCATCTAACAGATAGGCATTCGTTGTGGTAGAATGTTGTCACAATGAAAATAAGTTGTCCTCATACATAAGAGGCTAGACAACAAGGTAGGGGTAGGTAAAGAACTCTTGTATTCTACTACACTAGTAGGTCAGTACTTAGTCTGTCGTAGTTACTGCAGCAAAGTGGGATGAGCAAGGTTGCTCTCGAGGCTACTGCAACGATCTAGTCGATTCGTTCACAGTCAGGACAATGGTGTACTGCTCGGACAAGGAGACAAGCAGCTAGAACTAGCTGTGACCTAAGGACTGCTAAGATAAGGACAAGAGCTACCAGGTTGAATAGGTACGAGTGTACTCCATGGAGAAATGGACAGCACATACAGCGCATATAATGGCCGACCGGCATGTCATGGGTGGCAGGAACTAGGTACACTAAGAGAATGAAAGGCGGAGGTGGAGGAGCCGAAGGATTCGAAGATTTTTTTCTCCCTCGGTTTTCGTAGTGTAGAGTGCGTACACAGCTGTGCACCTATTGTAGGGAGGAGAGGTAGGGGTCGGTCTTAGGCGAGGGGATTTTGGTGTTTCGATATGCAGGAAAATAATTGTAGACGAATGATGACAACGCCCAGCATACGAAACCGAGCAAAAGGCGGGATGTAGGTAAAGGTAGGTATGATAACAGGTGTCAGCAGGAACGGGTGCCTCCTGTACGCAGTACGTGCATAGTACCTATCTACATAGTATCTACTGACCAGTTCGAACTTCCCCCCAAACCAATAGAGAGACCAACGGCAAGCAAGTGAGAATTTCACAAGACAGAAGTATGCCAAGGATTTCACAGTGTTTCTTGGCAAGTATGCTTAAAAGGTAAGGTGAAATACATAGTAAATCGTCGGCTCGAGGGACGAGAACACTACCGACTACCTGTGTCTAGTGTAGTGCAATAGGGGGTAAATGGTTTTGTGACGAACAAAAATTTTGGTTTGTGATGACGACGACCAAGTAGCAAGACGAAAAAATAGTCAATTCCCTCTGTTTCCAGCTTATTGTTCGTAGGTTCCTCCTCGTGTTGATAATCTACCTGAGTGTACAATACGACGTATGTATGCACATCTTAGTATACCTTCTTAGTATACCTTCTTAAGGTACCTACTAGGTAGGTAGGTATGAGCGCAGACAGGAGAAAAAAGTTCGTTACAAGGTTCGGTAACACAACCGACTACTTACTTCCTTCCTTCCAAGTTCTCACCTACCTACATGTACTTACCCACCTAACTTACATACTTAGTAGTATTACTGCGTAATCTAAGCCTCAGTATAGCCTACATAGAGTAGTAGGTAGGTACTTGAATGCCTGTCTAAGGGTTAAGACAAAATCTTACAGTACAGTATCTTCATTGGATGTAATGGTATTTTCTGGCCGGCAGTGGCAGTATAGTATTCGGATAGGTCTGTCTCAGTGTATAAGTAGGTAGGTAAGCACTACCTATCCCTCGGGTATCTGTGGGTATTGCTAAGCCGGGCACCCCTTAGGCTGAAAACCGGCAAGGCCATTGGGCATCCTAAAGCAATGACCAAGATACCTACCCACCACCTGTAGGGTAGGTACTACACTACCTGAGCGGGTACATACCTGGTAATCAAATCGACCGCTGGCCGGCCCGTAACAGATTTCGTAACATACCTCCTACCCATATGGCGTAGAGGCGTCTAACTTGATCCTTCAAGTCTGTGCTGACAGTTATTTTCAGAGCTTCTGCACAGTAATCATATTAATGGGCTCATACCTATAGATAATTCATGCTACTTGTCCTTCTCTCATTATTTTTCTCTTGCTCGTTGTCAAGTAAGAATCAACTCCAGTGTACTGTTTACTTGTACACTATACATACCTATATGCGTGCCGGAGATGGGGGGCATATATATACACTATAAGGCAGAACAGAACGCCTACCTACACTTAGGTACTTAGTATCTACTATACCTCAGATGTACTTCTCACTGACCAGCACCACCGAGATGTTCTCAGCACGTTCCACTCTTTCTGCCTTAAAAACGCGTACCTATCTCTCTTCGACCGCAGCCGACTAATGACCCCACCTACTGTTGTTAGATCCATCAGTACAATGCTAAATTGCTAATTATTCCAGCTAGGTACATGGGATTTTGTGTGAATATCGTGGAAGACTAGACCGTACTAACCTAGTCTCTTATTATCCTATAAGAAGCCTGATATAGTTGCAAATCGTCTCGATCCTCTCACCTCCTCCACTATGTACCAGATCGCTCACCCGACCACTTGGTACTTTCCAGCGTTAGAGCAGGGTCTCGCCTTGCTTCCAAACCCCATCTTCTAGAACGGGCTGGAGGAGAACACGCGTTACACCAAACAGATGAACCCAGAACAAGCCCAACCACATGCTCCTTTCCGGTGGAGTTGTCATGGCTCTCTCGGCCCTCGCCTGTTTTTGCGGCTGACTCGGCGTCCAGTTTTGACGTACTGAATATGTGCTCCTCGTAAGGAATGGTTCACAAGCGGATACCACCCCTCGTATGCCAAAGTGCGGCAATGCGAGAATACAGTTGTTCGTACGTGCTGTAACGGCGGC